>CAUYON010190167.1:0-20723 GCA_963573935.1 Arctocebus calabarensis
GCAGGGTATTGGTGAAACTTATTAAATGTAGAATATCAATGTCTTCATATAGTGATTAAGAAAATGCCATGAAAGCTATCTAACAGTATGATCAAAATATTTCTGATTGTATATGAAGTAAGCACATTGTGCCCCATGATTGTACCAATGTACACAATTATGATTTAATAAAATTATTTTTTAAAAAATCAAAATTCTGTATAAAGAATTTATAAACACTACCACTTATACTTCATCTCTGCTGATTTGATCAGAGATCATTAAAAAGTCAAAGGAATGTAACTTTCAATAATTTTCCATGAAAATGCAATCATCTGGCAAAAGTCTGACTTTTTGCTGTTAAAAACACTGGTGAAACTCTCATTTGTTTCTTTTCTCAAGTTCACAGATTGTTAGTCAATTCTGCTGAAATATAACATTGTAGAAAAAAGTTGAAGCTTCAATGTCACGAAAATTAGAGAGGCTTAATAATTAAAATGATCAAGAAAAAGATAAACCACTTTTTATATATTTTTAAATTTATTTATTTTGTATTTTTTAAATTTCAGAACATTGCAGAGATACAGACACTTTCGTTACATAATTTTAAGTCAGTTTTAAGTGTGTCCTTCACCCAGAATGTGTGCACTGTACCATTTAAGTATGAATTTTTTTTTTTCGCTCTGTCTTATGTGCAAGAGTGGAGTAGCATTATCACAGCTCACTGCAACCTCAAACTCCTGGGCTTAAGCGATCTTCTTGCCTCAGTCTCCTAACTAGTTGAGACTACAGGTGTGACTGGCCTGACTGGCCAATTTTTCTATTTTTTTGTAGAAATGGGGGTCTCACTCTTCCTCAGGCTGATCCCAAACTCCTTATCTTAAGCAATCCCCCTGCCTCAGCCTCTCAGAGTCCTGGGAGTAAAGGCATTTGTCACTATGTCCAGTATTTTTTTTTTTTTTTTGATACAGAGTCCACTTTGTTGCCCTCAGTAGAGTGCTGTACCATCATAGCTCACAGCAACTTCAAGTGGTCAATCACCACTTAGGCACAAGTGGTCAATCACCTTGCCTCAGCCTCCCAAGTAGCTGAGACTATAGGTGCCTGCCACAATGCCTGGTTATTTTTAGAGACGCCCTCGCCCTTGCTCAGGCTGGTATTGAGCTCCTGAACTCAGGCAATTTACCCACCTTGGCCTCCCAGAGTGCTAGGATGACAAGCATGAGCCACTATGCCTGGCCCCCAGCAATTTTTATACTTTGAACAATTCTTTTAAAAGGCAGAATTTAAAAATTATTTTCCAAAATCTATTATTTAACAGTTCATTTATAGTGTATCATCAGAGCATACATTTATAAATGTATGCCCAGATCAATCATTCTCAAACCTGATAGTGTATTAGAATTATCAATAGATTTGAAAAATAGACTAGTACCAAAATCCCAACTCCAAAACTTCCAAAACAGTTGGTCTTGATAGGATCATAGGCATCATCAGTATTTTTTAAAAAGCTTTTAAAGTAATAATGTGCAGCCACCAAGGATGAAAATCATTGTTTTAGATCATGATCCATATTCTAAAAATTATCTAAAATTATAACTTTTGTACACTCAGGGTAAGAACCATTGTTCTAGATCATGAGCAGCATTCTAAAAATTAAGTATCTAAAAACTATAACATTTGCAAACTATCTAGCATTTTACAAATTAAATCCCTAACACAGTCACTTTTTCCTAAACCTCCCTGCCTCAGAAATAATGTAATGTTTTAATTTGATAAATTATGGTGTCCAGAAAGAAGCATTACTTGGGTCTGGCTACAGTGGCTCATGCCTATAATCCTGTCACTTTGGAAGGCTAGGAGTTTGAGACTAGCATAAGAAAGAGAAAGATTTCTGTCTCACATAACAGAGTGAGAATGAGATACTTTCTCTCAAAAACAACAAAAAAGTGAATATTGGGCCCTTGCAAAAGAATGAATACTTGTTCGTAGACATATTGTAAGGTCTGAATTGACTCTGCCCACCTCAGCAGACCAGACCTCTTACACATAATAATGCTTTTCTACCATAGGGTAAGAATTTCTAGTGAGAATTTTTGGAACCCTACTAAGAGAAAGATGAATTGGGGATATCTTTAATGTGGGGTTAATATATTTAGTGGTTTGATAGTCACTTTCTTGTCTGTTTATCATGGTATAGAAATCGATTCTAGAAATATTCCTATTGTCCTATTGACTCATCTACCTATCTTATACTATGGAGGTACAGAACCAGAGGTCATATCCAGATACGAGCGTATCTATAGCACCTGTCAGCAAGAAAATACATTATGTAGATGATGGGAACAACAGTAACAAAAGATACTCTACCACTACCAGTCTCTCTGATCAGGGCAGATGGTCCCTACTAAGTCAAGGGGACTCTCTGAAAAATGTAACTACTAGAACGAAGAAACTGAAGACAGCAAATGGGCAAGGAATGCACTTCTCAATTTGACTGAATGTTTATCCCTACTGCTGCACTACAAAATCCATACTGGAGTGTGTCAAAGGATCCAATTATGTTGAAGCCTAGTCCCTACATACTCTTCCTCTCACTTGCTCTAACGGGAATGATAAAGCTGTTCAATTCTCCAATCATTTTGTAATTTTTTTATTAAGGGTTTTAATTCCTTTCTTTGTTTTGCTATTAACAATGAGATACATATTTGGTTAGTGTCTCCCTATTATTTATTTGTTTGTTAGTTGGTTTTGCTCTTTAATTATTTTATTTTCCAGAACACTGCCATATTAGTACATTTTAGTTCAGTTCAGTAATGTCAAAAATTTTTCAAAAATAATTAGTCTGAGTTTTCTCAGTAAAACTACAAGTCACAGTTAAAACACACCTGCACACAAGTAACATGAGAGGATCTACAATTCCCCAAATTAATCGCGTACTATAAACTAAGAAAAGAAATTTGGGTCCAAATAGTTTATGTATAGTAATCAGAGAAATGAAATAGAACTTTAAAATACCATGAGTTAGACACCCTCACTATTACAAAACAAACTTCTCATCATCTCATCATTAAAACAGGTCATTAACAAGGACATTTCTCTTAACACAATAACTGTCCTGTGAGTTGTATTTAACTCATGCTAGTTTTGAGCCTGGGGCCTAAAGAAGCTGTGAAACTTCTGCTCATTGACTGTTTTCACTGTCAATCAGGAAGTTTCTCCAGGTTTCTGGTACCACCCTGTCCCACCCAAGCATGTCCCACCCAAGCATGTCACACACATTTTACTGTGTTCTCCAATTACAAAACTTCCAATTGTGCTTTTTTAGTTGAATGTTTGTCTGGCAGGACTTTGAACCAGTAGGATGGTATGCTGAGATGTGACATTGTTATATATATTCAAGGGGTATGATTTAGAGGTTGTCATTCAGGATCACCAATGGTCCACTCCAGAGATAAGTAATACTTTTAGAATGACTAAAGACTCAATACTCAGAAATGAATTCAGTAAGTATATAGTGAGTGATACACAGCTCCCATTGTGTGCAGTGTAAAAACTGATTCTAGCACCATGTGAGTTACATATAACTCATGTACTGAAAATAAAAAATTAGATTTTTCATTATATTAGAAAGGATCATTTTGTTTTTTAGGTTTTTATTCTTTTTTCATAATAAAACACCACAGTCTCACAGAAAAAAATTTTTTCTAGTGTGGCAGTCAATGTATTGTAAACAGCCATTTGGCTGGCTGAGATGTGACTCACATTTATGTTCTTGTCAATTAAAATATAAACTCACTATAATATTGTTCATTTTGAAAAACTATTAACATGAGGCAGGTCTTCAAACAAGGCAGTTTAAGTTTTCAGGAATCTTGAAAGGAACATTACAAAAAGTATTCAAAGCAGTAGCACAGCAGTAGGCTTTCAGGGTAGAACAGAAAACGTTTTAAATGTACGACCAAATATTTTCTTGAAAATTAGTCTAAAATTAGATGACTAAAAATATAAGTACTATGTCTGCAGTCTAGAGATGTAAAGATTTTCCATAAAAATGACTAAGCACAACACACATAGCTTCTGCAAGCATAGCAAACCCTGAAACTAAAAATATTGTTTTAGCTGGTAAAAGCATTTTTATATGGAAGTGAATTATGGTGAGTTTCCTAACTGCCCAAAATGCATACTGAATTGAAACAAACAAAAAAAATCTGTAAAAACAGGAAAAGTAGAATAAAAAAATTAGAGAAGGCATAAAGGAAAAAAATGAATGAACATAGTAAACTACTCCTAGAAGTAACAAAAATGTAATTTGTAGGAGATACAACAATCTGTTATATGAAGGAAAAACCTAGAGACCCAAAGGTTCTATTCTAGGTCTTGTAAAAAGACCTTCCTATAAATCCTTTAACCAGTCCACAATTTTCCTGCCAGTGAAATAGAGTAATGTTCGCCTAATAAATTATGGAGTCCAGAAGGTAGCATTACCTGGACTTGGTTATACAAGTATATAAGTGACTCTTGGGCCCTCAAGAAAGAGTTCACAGTCATATTATAAACTTTTGGTTGATTGCCCTACTGCAGGAGACCTGACCTTTATGCAGGGCAATACTTTTTTGCAACAGAAGTCTCTAAGAGTATAGACAGTAGAAAAATCTTTATACTATCTAAACTCCTATTGCATTCTCCCACACCAAACTGTGGGTAGAATGCTCACAAACTGCGTTTTAAAAACATGTAGAAGCACCATCCCTGTGAGAGGCCACTGTATTGAATGTCAGAGCACCACGAAGTCATAAACAGTGTCTTACTTGACTTTGACCATCCCTCCATACGTTAAAGCTGCTGACCACTCAACACACATAAAGCCTGTCTTGGTGCTTTGATCACACTTGACAATCAATTAACATTTGATTAATAAAGACTATTACACTCTCAGGTTTTTCAGCATCATAAACTAGATACTTTATTATGTATTAGTTAATTTAAGCATGATTTTCATACTATTTCTGTATTATTTAATACAAATATCTTTATTAGTCAACAAGATAGCAATCCTAGGAAGTTAAGAATTATGTCTTTTGTTTCTTTTTTATCTTAAGCAGTCGCTTAAACACAGCAAGTACAAATAAATATTTAACAATAACAATAGTATTCCAGTAAAATATACAGGAATGCATATCTCTTCAGAACATGTTTTTTAAAAAGTAACGGACAAAGGTAATATCACAGTTTGCTATTAAAGGGCATGGATATATTTAATATTTCTGAATCCTACAGACAACAGTCAAAAAATTTGCTCCATAGATTTACAAATGATCATGTAATCTCCCAGAATAATTCCGTATTACATGACTCGACTATAATTAATGAGATACATTTTTTAAAAAAACAGAACATTACATCCAAATTAAAGCTATTAGACTCAACAAATGAGTCCGAAACGCCCCACTGTAAGGCCCTGTGCTAGAAGCTGAGGACATAAAGGTAAGTAAGATACCGTGACTGACCTTAATACGTTTATAATCTATACGAAAACTTGTTCAGGTAGTTCAAGGGACAGACCCAGCAAAACACCTAAGTCCCTCAATGCTCATTCTTCCTAGGAATCATGACAATGTTCAGAGTGATAGATAATATGTAAATGATTTTCATGACAAGAATAACAAACTGTCTATAATGAAGAGAGACAGAATAAAGAGAAACTGACTTCAAGTAAAAAAGAGCTATTTCTCTAATAGAAGATTACTTAAACATCAGGGAGTGAAAGACGAGGGTGTTTTCCAGAGGCTTTCTCCAACTTTGGAGATATTTAGGGTTTAAACAGATAATTATCTTCTTGTCTTGAAACCTACCTGAAAATAGGGTACAAAAAAAATGATGTTCAGAGATCTTTTGCTGACCTATGGCATTACAGAACACTTATAATGAGAAAGCAGCACTGAGATTACATATATAAAATACTAGGGAGCAGGATGGAACTCTTGAGTGCTAGTCCTTATTTTTCTCATCGTTAGATGAACTATACACATAAATGAAAACAACTTAATAAGCTGTATTTTCCATTACTAATGACTCAAAATATTAATGGCACCAAAGCCAAAGTTCAAGTTGGTTTAATCATTTCACTAACTGTATTGCTATCTATTACTAAAAGAAATAAACTAGAATACTGCACCTAACTTAGCATGTGTTGCCTAAATATGGTCATGAATAGAAGCAGTGAATATAATCTTCTAATACAGTACATATTATGTACATAAAGTGGTGAACATAAACAACTGCCAATAAGTATGTTAACTTTCCATTAAAAAAGAAAAACCTACATAAACTCTGAATTATTGCCTATGTCAATTAGGAAAGCATTCTGTTCCAAATAACAGAAAGCTTAACCAACAGTGGCTTAAACATGCAAAGAGCTATCAGGAATCACAAGGATAGCTTTTAATTTTTTAAAGTAATCAAATGTCCAGTTCAGAGATGAACTGCCAGTATTTTAAGGTAGGTTTTTCTGCTTTTGTTTTTTTATTTGCACTAAGACTCAGTATTTCTCAAACGTTCCCCAAAAGTTCCCCTAATATCAGAAGAGGAACATGTATAACAAATAGTCTGAAAAGTGTGCCACAAAACAGCTTGCTATAAATAGATACTTCTTTGTGAACTTGTATTTTATAAACAAATTTTTCCAAAATTTTCTTATATTTTCCAAATTATATAATTTTGGGGGTAAATTTTGTTTCTGCTGGGATGTAGAAGACCACAATAAAATGTTGCTTCAAAGGTAACAATGAGAGAAATCCACATAATCTACAAAATCATTAACTTTTCTAGACCCTATCAGAGTACTGAGCTTGTAGGAAAAATCCCAAAGAGTAGTAACTAAAACCTCTTAGGAGGGCCTGGATGCCCAAAGTGTTTCACCACTGACTGAGCATGGGGAAAAAAAGAGGCAACCAACAAAAAAGGTAGTAAGAATAAAAACAGCTATATTTTTAACTAATCTTAAAGGGTAATAAGCATGGTCCTTGATGGCACATATCCACCAAGGGAGACCCCCATCCACTTCCCCAGACCATTCTGTCATAGTGATCAAAAGCTTAAGCCACTGGAGAAGCAGAAAACCCTCTTGGACCCAGACTTTAGCAGACACCACAGATACAAGGAAAATCTTAATTGCATATAAGTGTAAGGCAGATATACAGAAGAGGCCCCATCTCCAAGGCCCCAAATGGAAAAGAACTAAGAAACTTCCAGCCTGTCCTCACCACAAGCCTCACATCCCATAACAGTACTGTAGTCTACTGCTAGGGGAAGAGTAAAGAGCATAAAGAGAGGCTCCATTGTCTGTGGTGCAAGCATACAGAGACTTCTGAATACTGAGAAAAACCACCACCACATAGTCCATGCTAAGCAAAAGGTAACCTCATTTTTTCTAGACTAGAAATTGAAGTCTAGTGAATTAAAGAAAAATGCTGCAACAACACAATCCAAAACAGCTCAACTACTGACTGACTCAATCACTGACACTTCAAAGAAGAGGTGAGCCTATTCCAAAAGTAAATACTATTTAGCACAATCAATATTGTTCCTTCCATAAAAGCTATGTCAACTGGTTCGATGCAAATATTTCAAATTGTATATAAAACCAGCACATTGTACCCCATGATTGCATTTATGTACACAAACATGATTTAATAATAATAAAAAAACCTGTTCCTTTACGAGCAATATCCAGGATTATCCAAGATTCAATAAAAAATTACGAAATAGAGGCTGAGCCTAATGGCTCACTCCTATAATCCTAGCACTCTGAGAAGCTGAGACAGAAGGATTGCTTAAGTTCAGGAGTTTGAGAACAGCCTCATCAAGAGCAAGACCCTGTTTTTATTAAAAATAGAAAAATCAACTGAACAATGGCAGATGCCTGCTATCCCAGCTATTTGGGAGGCTGAGGTAGGAGGATTGCTTGAACCCAGGAGTTTGAGGTTGCTGTGAGTTAGGCTGACACCATGGCACTCTAGCCTGGGCAACAGAGAGAGACTCTTTTTCAGAAGAAAAAACAAAATAAAACATATATATATATATACACACACACACACATATATATATATAAAAGACACAAAAAAGCAACATGCTGTCAAAAAATAATCAATAAATTCAGTATCAGAGATGATCCAAATATTGGAAATATGTATAAGAACTTTAAAATTACTACATCAGGGTGTCCCAGGGGTCACCTTTCATAAAGAACATGGGAAACTGTAGCTAAATGGACCTTTATTCACAAAATCTTCATTACAAAATTATACAAAATATTTATAAAATATTCTCTACATGTTAGCCACCTCTTTGTATATAAAAGTGATCCAAATTGAAACACAGAGGGCAGGAGAACAGGAAGACTGACAAAAAGAAAACAGAGGATCAAAGAGCTGTGGGACAAGATGTAAAATTGTAATCCCAGAAGAAGAAATAAGCCATGTATTGGAGGAGAATATTTGTAAAACACATAACTGCTATAAAAGATGTGTTTCTGGAATATATAATGAAATCTCACAACTCAATGAGAAGATAAAATGAAAATGAATAAGGACTTGAAAGGACACTTCACCAAAGATATCTGAATGGCTACTAAGTACATGAAAAGATGCTCAACATCATTAGTTATTAAAGAATGCAGATTAGAATCACACTTACCATCACACACCCACCAGAATGAATATAAAAAAATTTTTGAGACAGAGGTTTACTCTGTAACCAGGGCTAGAGTGCCATGGCCTCAGCCTAGCTCACAGAAACTTCAAACTGCTGGGCTCAAGTAATCCTCCTGCCTCAGCCTCCTGACTACAGCCATTAGCCACCATCCCCAGCCTAGAATGACTAAAATTTAAAAGACTGACAATAACAAGCACTGGCAAGAATATGAAATAACTAGTAGTTTCATATACTACTAGTAGAAAAATAAAGTTGTACACCACTATGGAGAATAGTTTGGCAATTTTTTATAGATACAACCTTGTAGCATAAAACTGCTCCTGGGTAGGATTCCTCAAATGCGTTAATTGCCGGCAACCAAAAGTGTCTATTACAGGTACACTGAAGTCTGATGCTCTCTTAGAACTTTACATCAGTAAAGTTCCATTGCTCTCAATGAGCTTACTAAGTGATAATTAAGCATTTATCTTTCCAGTGAAGCTGCTAGGATCTTTCATCCTATTTGACAGATTGGGTAAAGTCATGTTAAGAAACTTCTTAGAAGTAACTTTTCATAGTAGGGCTAAACCATCGGTTCTCAACCTATGGGAAGCAAACCCACAGGAACTGTATTAAAGGGCCATGGCATTAGGAAGGTTGAAAACCACTGTGCTAAACAGAGAGGGTGGATTTTTTCTTACTGTCTGTCTTTGATCAACTGCTCTGCAATTTTAAAATTTTGATCTTCTGTATCTTTTGGTAATACCTTAGGAATCGCAACAATCAATGAAAACATTCTAGGACAAAGAAACTTTCATGATTTTGGCTTTTTCTTCATTATGGCTGGATGAAGGAAAAGTTAGAAGATAATGAAAACATTGAGAGAAACATTTACTAAAGTTTTGATGAAATGTATCAATAGTGTTTCTCAGGTTTTGGTTCAAACTGGCAAAAGTTAAAGTGCACTTCTCATATCATATTGAAGTACATCTGGGACCACAGAATTAATGATATTCTTTTGTTTTTAGTTTGTAATTACTATATTATTTATGTGTGTTCTTCAAGGAATTACTGCTTTTTAGAATCCCACAATTTATGCTGGGACGTAGTTACAGAGTAAGTATCCTTCACCCCAAATGCTTGATACCTGAAGTGTTTAAGACTGTGATTTATTTTTAAATTTTGGAATATTTACATTATAATAAGTTCAGCATTTGTAATCCAAAAATCAAAAATCTGAGATGCTCCAATAAGCATCTCCAATTCTGATGATGGTATTCAAAAAACTTTACAACATTTCCGATTATCAAATTAGGAATACTCAACCTGTATTTATAGTTAAAACTGTTCAGAAATAAATGATCTGTGATTATTAACTTAGCCCTAAGCTTCCCAAACTGAAATATTTTTAAAAACATTTACAAAGTATTCTCTGCCCATTGGCTATCTGTTTGGAAAATTTTGTAAATTAGGGTACATTTAGCTACAATTTTCCATTTTCCGTATGTATGGTGTCTATGGGCAACCTTTGAGACACCCTGTTGATCTAGGTAGATATAGCAGCAGATACAGAGAGGTATATATAAAATGAAAATACTTCCACAAAAATATCCTCACTATAGATAGCAACTGATATTGAGTCCAGTAGAAAAAACTATTCCAGTTCTTTTTTTTTTAAATACTAGGCCCCATCCACAAAATTAATTTCACTATCTACCAATGTATTGCTTTCATAGTTTGAAAAATACAAGTAGAGGCAATAGGATAGCCAATCAGGCATGAAAATGACATAAAGAGAATGTGTTCTTTTTAAGTCATTCATGAAGTTGCTAGAGATTGATTAGAGGAATGGAAAACTAAAGACAAAATACTGCTGAAGAGACAAAATTGGACTTGTTAACTCCAATGTCAACGTCCGGGTTTAGTGGAAAGATGTATGAAAATCTGATTGTAATGGATCAGAGAACTAAAATGGAAGTGAAAAAGGAGTCTATAATTAGAGTCTATGTATTTTTCTTTATACTTATAAAATTATTCATATAACTTTAGAACTGAAATCTAGCCCAACTCATGTATTTATAGATGAGGGGAAAATCCAAATTAGTAATATAATTTGGTCTCACATTAAGTCCACAACTCTTTTTATTAGTACACAAATGCATTCTTATTTTCAGAAGCAACAACTGCACTAGTGTTAAACATAAAGCAAACCAAAACAATTATTCTGGGGAAATAAAAATAATTCTAAATTATAAAAGTTATTCCAAAATTAGGCAGAAATTTTGTGGAAAATTAAATTTATACCTAAAATTATTACAAGGCTCCCTAAAGATTAACTTTTAGCTCATAAATACTACTGAGCATTGGCCATGAACCAAGTATGCATGGTACTAGATGGGAACTTATTTCAAAGAATTGGAATTATTTATTCAGCCAGGTGTGGTGGCGCAACCCTGTAACTTCAGGACTTTGGGAGGCCAAGGTTGGGGGACTGCCTGAAGCCAGGAGTTCAAAATCAGCCTGGGCAACACAGCAAATTCCTGTCCCTGGAACAAAATTTAAAAGTTAGCCAGGCACAGTGGCATGCACCTATAGCCCTAGGTACTTGGGAGGCTGAGGTGGGAAGATCTCTGGAGGCCTGAAATTCAAAGTTGCTGTGAGCTAATGATGCCACTCGACTCCAGCTTAGGCAACAGAGCAAAACCTCATCTCCCAATAAACAACAAAAATGAATTATTATTCATTAAACAAACATTTATTGTGTACTTACCACAAGAACTATTCAAAACCTTGTCCCAAGACACAAAAAAAATTTTTAATGTTCAGTCCAATCTTAAAATTCAGTTCAGAGCTCAGAATTTCTTTAAAGCATTTCATATGACCATCATCTATAATATAAAGTAAGTAATCTTGTATGGCAAAATCTCACTAGTCTGAAATACATGAGAAAAGTAAAAGAAGGTTTTTTATTATTAATATAAATATCCAAATTAGCAGGTGACTTCGATAAAGTGGCAAAAAATCGCAGGACTTGAGGCAGAACAGGATTTGATCTGGGATCTGCCAAAAACAATCTATGGACAAATTCATTCATATTTTGGAGCCTTAATCTCACTCATGTGAAAGAATAAGGTGTTGGGCTTAAATAGTGGCTGACTATAAATGTCCATCAGAATCGCCTCCTTGGAAGCTTTATAAAAATATACCATGCACAAGAGCCACCTCAAAACTATTCAATCAAATTATCTGAAGAAATTTATGGAAAAGCTCTTCAAATTATTGTGCAATGGCTCTTAGATAAGCAATCCCAGTGATCACACTTCAGTTCTTTGTTATTCTAACAGTATCATTCTGTGAAATGTAATTTTACTGTTTTCTAACTAGAACAAATTAAAAACTCTAAATAAGATGCATCCTATTGTTGCAAAGACTGTATCAAAGTACATGAAAAATAATAAAAATTGGTTAACTAGCGATGTAATCTATTTTTAACTTACAAAGTTAAGCTTTGAGATAGTATATAAAGAAAATGCTAAATAAAATTATTTATTTTTGACTTTAGTAGTTCAAAATAAATCCACAGGGCATAGCCTCAGGAAACAGGGGGACAAAAACACCTGAAATCAAACTCCTGGAGCTTGCTTTGATACTTCACATTTCTATGGTTTTAACATAGAAAGTTAATAGCTGCCTCACTTTAATTTAGGAAAAACTATGATTTAGACTTTTAGGTAGGAAATTTACCTTTTAAATGTGCATACTAGCAATATCTGTATTAACTACAGGGATGTCATTATTGTTCCTAGAGCTGATGGAAAATAAGAAAAATCATTTTCAATAATGCATTACATATCCTACACTGAGTGCAAATATAAGACTTATTGAATAGTACTTTGTGTTTCCTTAAATTTTTTCTGATTATAACAAAGGACTAACATGAGAATTGCAGAGCATTTCTCTCGCTCTTTTCCACAGAAAAATCTCTCTGCACTATCCAGGCAAATGAACTGTTTATGTTTGTTGACTGTTAACTATATCCACAAATCCTCTGAAATAAGTTTAGTGAAATTGTGTGTTAGGGAACTGAACATCTGTGTAGTTTATCATAATCTTTAAAAGGTATACTGGCACACCGAAATAAAGATGACTACAAAGAAAACTAGTGTTTTGGTTAGTCTTTTTTCCTCTTATTTTCTTTAAAATTCTGAATCTGGTATTCTTATTTGGTTAGGTATTCAGAATATTAATATGACAATTTGCTTTTCTTTAATTGGAACCTATGAATCCTATAGTTACTTTCATTTTCATAGGACCTAACATGTCCCTAATACCCTCATAGTTGTTATTTCTAATTATCAACATGAGAATAATGCTAATAATTTCTCTCTGTTAATGTTCCTTTCAAAATGCAATGGACTCTCATATAAAATAACCCTAAGATTTCATGTGTCCAATATCAAAATCAAGATGGTTCCTTGAGGAACGCAGAAAAGAATATAGAGCCTAACATCTTGGTGGTGTCATTTAATAGGTGTTACAACATGGGCAAATCTATTAAGTTCTCTTAAATAATACCCCATCATCATAGTGGTGGTAGGATAAAAAGGACATCTTCTAAACACATAAGGTTCTATAAATGGCAAAGTATAATATGCATGTTTTTTATTTTCCAGTAACTATCCAAATTCCTAAAAAATACTTTTATTATCTGTATCAGTTTTAAGCACAAGCTTTAAGATGATGGAAACAGCAACAAGTTTTAATCTCAGAGCTCTAATTTATCAGACAAGCACACAAAATCAAAGAAAAAAAGGCAACTTTTTTTTCTGATATTATTTTCTAAAGCTAACACATGATTTAATGTTATAAATTGTGTATAAATTTAGACCTTCAGATTGGCTGTTTCTGTATTTTACAACACAAACAAGACAAAAATACACTTAAATATTTGCCAGAAATAAAGGTAATACCAACATTAAATAAATAACAAACAAATATGGTAAGTACACCTACATAGAAATCAGCACATGCTATTTTTAATCAAAACCCAAACCACCAAGGCATTTTTATGGCTTATAACTGAAGAGGACCTTTCAAACCAGTGCCCCCAATTTAAACAGTAAGTCACTTCAAGACTGATAAAAGTAACATCATGATCTAATGTAATACCAATAGCTAGCTGTCATAAAATGCAGATGACTCTGTCCTGGTAAGGCATATGAAAAAATCCCACTTGCTTTTAAAAAGGTGATAGAATTCCAGTGGAATATAGTAATTTATATTTATTTATTTTCTGATTTTTATCATTTGTAAAATATTATCCTTATATTATCAATGTATATATGTATGTATGTGTATGTATGTCTGTGTGTGTACATGTGTGTGTGTTGTTCTGATCATATCAGAGTAAAAACTCCTTAAAGCCAGGGATCACAACTTTCTTATGATTAAATACGGACTCAATATGTCTCAAGAGAGAACAAAAAGTCTGAAAATAAATTCAAGATGTTAAAAAAAAATAGTAGTTGAGTCATTGTATTGGAAATCCTTTAAAGATAAAGAAGCAATCTAAAATTATCAGTGAAACAAAAAATTCCCTTATTGAAACTAGTTCCAAGATGTGATGAAATAAAGATGTACACAAGACATATACAAAGAAGGTAAATAATAACAACCAAATGCTTAACATCCTGACGCCACACACTGAAGAACTCTATGCATAAATTCTTTATGCATCTCAGAGAAAAACACGATTTAATATCTATTTACCAATATAAGCATAGTCTTAATTCTCATTTTTTCACACATTTAAATTTATGGTTACTACTGGGAACACATTTCCCAACAATTTTAAATACAAATTTAGCACAAAGTAACATCTACTAACCACTAACAGGTCTACTGAATTCCAGAGCGGATCACAAAAGAAGCTATTTTTCATTACATATTGTTACCACTGACATCTTTCTCCTATACTAGATACAGAAGTTTGATGCTTTTTAATGGTATCTAAGCCAATAATTATAAACCAATAATTTGCAGCTTGGAATCTTGGTGAGTTGGAGAGGACTGTATCACCATAGAACCAGAAAAGGCTACATATAAACTTCAAAACTCTAAGAGATACTTTTAACCTTCCCTTAGTGATGCCAACGTCAAAATTCAGTTTAACTGTCCTCTTTTAAGGGAAGACATCGCTAATGCCCTACCTGTACACACAAAAGTACTTTTATCACAACACTGGTCACTCTGTATTGTCACTATCTACTTCATTGTTTTACTCACCACACCACCCACTGCCTTTTTGATTTTGTGCTTCCAATGTCCACACAGTTACTAAAAAAGATCATTTATTTGTGGAACCAATGGTGAGACTGGGGAATCTCATCCAGTAATTCTTACTTTTGTATTTCTTCTCTTTTTAAAGAGAATCTACTTGGTTCTAACCTTTCATTCTAGGTCACTTCAGCAACTAGCTTCAACATCATAAAGTAAAGGAATCTGAACAAGAGTTTTGATATGTTGTCCTTCCTGGATGAATTACTTAAAAGTGGCTGATAGTCTACAGTTTGAAGCTGGGTTGTGACATGAATTTTCTATTTGATTGTGAACAAGATTTCCCTTTGTTCTAATCTTCAAATCTGTCAACATATAAAGACATATGATAGTCACAAAGAGACTAATTAATATGTGTTAAATTTTGGTTTTCTTAAAACAAAAAATTAACATTCTACATCTCTGTAGGTTGGTTTGACTCATATTAGCACAGATTCTGAACTCTTATTTTCTAATCTATAATCTATGCTCCAAATCGAAGAAAATATACAGAGGCCATGAGGCACTTTAAGAAATCACTGAGTATAAAGTAAAGTGGTAAACATGAACACTGGCAGTCACTGCAATGAACTGTGCAACACGCTAACTGCTTAAAATTGGCTTGCACTATTATGAGATAATAAAATAGCACCTTTGAAAAACACTGTAAAGGAAGAACATATGTCTGGTTTGTAGTAAAGGCTCTACTTAAACATTTAAAAAAATAGTTTTACATTATATTTCATCTTCCTCATGGTAGGAAAATGTATTACATTCTTCAAATGTTTTGATGAACTAACTTAAAAATGTATGTGTGTGTGTGTGTGTGTGTGTGTGTATATTTACATACATATATGGATGTTTTATAAGACTGAATTAGATATAGGTAAAAAGTAAAATGATTAGTCATTCTTTGAAATGTCTATCTGAAAGCTCTTCATTAATTTCTCCTCACACAATTCATCAAAAATGTTACTTCTTTGGCCACACTTTTTCTGTATACTAGACAGATTTCTTTATTTACATAGAACTTCTTCTTACATTACTTAGCACCTAACAAAAGCAATTTATTGTGCAAGTATATACAGGCAGTCCCCGGGGTTACAAATAAGATAAGTTCTATAGGTTTGTTCTGAAGTTGAATTTGTAAGTTTGAATAGGCACATTTGCCTATTACCTGTAATAGCCTCCATTTGTAAGTGTGAGTTGTACGTCAGTCGGATGTTTGTAACTCGCGAACTTACTGAAATAACCTCTGTTAAGTGTGAGTTATATGCAAGTCAGATGTTTGCAACTTAGGACTGCCTGTTAATTGTGTTTGTATTTATTTGTGTGAATGTGTGTGTGTGTGTGCATGTATAATCTTTTACTGCTAGATTGTGCTACTGGATGCCAGAGGTGGTTGTTTTTTACTAACCATAACTCTATCACTCAGTACTTATGAATTCATTGAATAACTAACAGATATTTGAAGGCATCTTACAAGAAAACCACAGTGCTTGGCTCTGAGGCAGACTCAAGTGACTTAAGAAATAGTAATAAATAGTAATTTATTATAGAACTCAAACTCTTATGCAACTATATTCAAAATTTTTATAAATTAACAAATAAGAAAGCTTACATTGAGCAACACAATCATATGATTTAAAACTCTGTTTATAGATACCAGTTAGTCCTGTATTGTAAGATCAAACTTACTGCTAGACTGGTGGATTTCCTCAGAATTACTTTAATTCTTTGGGAATAAGGTGTCACAGATTTGTTCCTAATGAATATCTCCAACATAACTGAATTTATTTTGTAAATCATATGTAATGATTCAATCAGATTATTTAACGTGGTCCAAGATTGGTAATTAAAGCTATACATTGTTACAAAACTGCTTTTGGGCTGGGCACAGTGGCTCATATATGTAATTTCAGAACCTTTGGAGGCTGAGGCAGAAGCATGACTTGAGCCCAGGAGTTGACCCCACCCTGAACAACATAGTGAGATCCTGTCTCCACAAAAAATTAAAAAAATAGCTATGTGTGGTGGGACACACCTGTAGTCCCAGCTGCTCAAAAGGCTGAGGTGGAAGGATCCTTCACACTCAGGAGTGTGAGGCTGCAGTGAGCTGTAACAAGGCCACTTAAGTCTAGCTCAAGCAACAGAGAGAGAGAGATCCTGTCTCAAAACAAACAGCTTTAGAAAGTCAACTTACGCTTAGAAAAAAGGTGCTAGTTATATCCTTAAAGGCAAAGTGGTTGCTGAGAATAAATACATCCTTTTCTCTGCACACAATAATAGATACCCTTATTTTACTTCAACTTTTTTTTTTTTTTTTTTTAAGAGACAGAGTCTCACTTTATCGCCCTCAGCTCACAGCAACCTCCAACTCCTGGGATCAGGTGATTCTCTTGCCTCAGCCTCCCAGTAGCTGGGACTACAGGCACCCGCCACAACACCCGGCTATTTTTTGATGCAGTTCGGCAGGGGCCGGGTTAGAACCCGCAGCCCTTGGTATATGGGGCCGGCGCCATACTCGATGAGCCACAGACACCGCCCTTCTTCAACTTTTTAATTGTTGTGAATATGAGGTAGGCTAAATGTGGGGCAACAGATTGGGACGCTGTCTGAAAAATAAATAAAATAAATAAATATATTTATTTATAAATATATTTTACATATATATGTATACATATATAAGCTAGGGACTATAACAGGTGCCTGCAGTCCCAGCTCCTTGGGAAAATGAGGTAGGAGGATCACTTGAGTGCAGGAGGTTGGGGTTGCTATAAGCTGTGATGATGCCACTACACACTTTAGCCCAGGCAACAAAGTAAGAACGAGTCATGAAAAAAAAATTTTTTAAAAGCAAAATTGAAAATTCTGTGTTATACATATATGTATTTTACTATAATCAAAGAGTCATAAGCCTTCTTTTTTTATAAAAATAATTGTTTCCAGAAAAAATGCTGATAATGATTCATACCCCATTATACAAATTGATGAAAATCCTCATCAAATATTACAGCACTACAATAAGAATATTTAATTATATTTAATATTTTTAAATGCTTCCATGTGAACAAAAAGAGTACCTTGAGGGACCTCTAGTACCATCAAAACAGAAAGTTCCAGAGTTCCCAGTTCCTTCCTCTTACAACTAAAAAACCCAGGACACGACAAAGAAGCATAGGAAGATTCTGAAAGGTGAAATAAAAGCAAGCTGGCCTAGGGAATAATACGGCAAGAGTCCCCTGAATTTCCTCATTGCCTCCCAAATATCCCAGATATGGTGATATGGTGCTGCAGAAGATTCCAATGTACAATTATTAAAAAAAAAAAAAGGAAACTCCAAGAAAAGCCTATTCCCTAAAAGATAAAGAAGGACCAGAAAAAGGGTAGAAAGGAAGGCCAACAATAAAAATTATTTTTGGCCACTCCAGCCAATCACCAATGAACAAACAACTCTAACGTCCACTTTCAGTAGGCCAAATGGGATGTTAAATTTCTCCTCTTAAACCTCCAACCTCCCCCAACCCTGCAGATAGCCTAACTCACTCAACAGCAGTAAAACAGAAGTGTGGGTTCCAACTCGGCCTGGGTCAGCTAAACAATAATGACAACTGCAACAAAAAATAGCCGGGCATTGAGGCGGGTGCCTATAGTCTCCGCTACCTGGGAGGCTGAGGCAAGAGAATTGCTTAAGCCCATGAGTTTGAGGTTGCTGTGAGTTGTGATGACACAGCACTCTACCAAGGGTTACACAGTGAAACTGTCTCCAAAAAAAAAAAAGTGTGGTAGGCTAATATCCCATTATCCACCAGGTAGGCTAACGATACCATCACTGGGGCAGTGAGGAGGCGGAGGTAATCCTACATAACCCTCTGCTGATCCAATTCCTCCAACAGTTTAATGTTTACAGGTGTAGCAGCAGGCTCAACCTCTACTATTATCCAGCTACAAATAGACTTATTAGGAAGGAAGTGCAAAACAGAATTAGTTACCATTAAACCTATTGTCAGTGAGGTCCGGAAAGAATTGAGCCTCAACCTTCACAGAGCATCAAAGACATGAACTGAGACAGTATAGGGACTATTCAAGCAGTCACTTTCATCCTACCCTGGTGTAAGAAGGACTGCTAGGGAGCTGGGCCTCGACACCTACCCAGCGAGTTAAAGTGAGTTGTGAGAACTCACACGAAATGAAATCATTTTTGTCATATCCAATTAAAACAAAGTAGGGGAGCCATAGGTAAAACTCAGATGACGATCAACTACTCTAAGAAGTATCTTGCAAGCCCAATTCATAACTTAATGGCCTGCTACAACTTGGAAGATTAAATATTTTACCTAGTAACTTCTGCCATTCACCAATTGCAACTCATTATCTCCAGCTCTTCCAAGACCCTGCCAACATCAAAGAACTTTCTTTCCATAATATTCCTCTGTTCCCCAATAAAACCCCAGCCTTTGTCTTTCTTCTTCAGACACACCTAAGATCTATCCAGGTTTGTGTGTACTGAATTGCAATTCTTGTACATTATTCCCAAATAAAGTTTTTGCTTAGCAATCTCTCTATATACATTTCATGTTGACAGACTAAATAGGCAGTGCCAAGAAGGGCTAGTCAACACTCTTATTGCCCATCCTAGGCCTGAGGTCAGCTGGATCCAGAGGGAAGCAGAGTTGCAACCCACTCTATATCAAAGAGATCAAAGGATACAGAGCTAACTGGCATTCTACTTCCAGTGGGCTCAGCAGGGAATTGATCTTTCAACTCAGAGGCAAGGAGACAACGCAAGAATTAGCCCACTTTCACAAGGAAGGCATGAGCAGACTGAGAAGGCAGTGAATATCCAATCCACCTATCTGCAACAAGGCATTTTAAGTCAGTGTCCCCCTTTGCTGCAGTAGTATGGGCAGGGCAAGGCACTGGGAAGCTGAACAGCGCTCATGCTACTTCAGTAAGTGGATTAGTTACAGAAAAAGAAAAAAAAAAAAAAAAAACTGACCAGGATCCAGAGCCTCATAATGTTCAAGATATAATAAAAAAATCATTATCATGTCAAGAACCACAAAATCATAACATAAATAATAAAAAACAACCAACAGATATCAAAACCAAGATGAATCAGATGTTTGAATTACCTGACAGAATTTTTAAAGGGTCATCATAGACATGCATCAAAAAGCTAATGAAAATTCTCTTAAAACCAACAAGCTGAAAATCTCTGCAAAAAAATACATTTAAAAAAATAGCCAAATAGCAATTATAAAACTAGAAAATATAATAACCAAATGAACTCACTGGATGAGCTCAATGGTAAAGATAACAGAGAGAACTCTCTAGGAACGGGTGGTTTCACCTGAGATTTCTACCAGACATTTAACACAGAACTAACATTTAATGATGTTTATAGTACACGCACCCAAAAATATTTTAAGGTGAAAGAATTTGAGAAAAACCTCAGAAGCAGAAAAATTATTACCTTCCTCCTACCTTCCCCCCACCCCCCAGGTTCTACAACCTAGAAACGATTTTCTGACTTGCCCTGAAGCAGATCATAAGATCCTCCTTTCAGAGATGCTACCCCTATTCTTTTTTTCAAAATAATTTTATTAAATCATAATTGTGTACATTGGTGCAATCATAGGGCAAAATGTGCTTCATATACAATCAGAAATATTTTGATCATACTGTTAGAGATAGCCTTCATGGCATTTTCTTGATCACTATATAAAGACATT
>CAUYON010190170.1:0-39678 GCA_963573935.1 Arctocebus calabarensis
GGCGCCTGTAGTCCCAGTTACTTGGGAGGCTGAGGCAAGAGAATCGCTTAAGCCCAGGAGCTGGAGGTTGCTGTGAGCAGTGTGACGCCACGGCACTCTACCCAGGGCGATAAAGTGAGACTCTGTCTCTACAAAAAAAAAAAAAAAAGAACCACCTTGTCTCTGAGACTTTCCATGGAAATGGAGAGAAATGACCACAACTTGCTTCCAAACCATTGTATTACTTCTGTGTCTCTGATCAGGGTCGGAAATTCAAGTAGAGATGCCTTCACACTGCAAGAGAAACTGGGAAAGGTAGACTGTTTGGAATTATATTTAAGGAGGCAGAATCCCCAGTATGAATTGCTAATATGTGCAGTGAATGCTCAGAGATTTAAGGTAGCTGTGAATGCTGGATACTCCCTAAATATGCCTACACATTAGACGGAAATGTCTAGACTATCACACTAAGTCATGTGAAATAAAATAAAAGCTTATGGCTCCCCCCCAGTGGCTGACTGACTAGACCTGCCCCCTTCTTGGACAAGGGGATCCCCCAAAACTGAGTTGCTAGCCATGGGAAATGAGATTAGACATGCCTCATCATATCTTTCTCCCTTCTTAGAAATGTCCTTTGTGACTCAGTACCAGGTCTAAAGCTACGTAAGACATACCTGCAAGTCCTTAGTATAGGCAACAAATCACCAGAGTCTGGACATACGTCCATTAGTTTGTCCCTGATTAACAAACCCTTATCTTAATTCAAGCATTCCTTTTTTGCTGACTCCTGTTCTAATAGACAAAGCCAAACTCTTTCAGCCAATGTCAGCTAAAGAATCCTTAAACCCACCTCTAACCTATAAGCCCCACTTTGAGATGTCCCACCTTTTGAGGCCAAACCAATATATAATTTTCATGTATTGATTTATGACTTTACCTGTAATTCTTATCTCCCTAAAATGTATAAAACCAAACTGTAACCCCACCACAATGAGTTCACTTGCTCAGGATTTCTTGGGTATGGCTCTGGGTCATGGTGTTCAAATTTCGCTCAAAATGATCCTCTTTCGAATTATTTTACAGAGAATGGCTTCTCTTCCATGACAGTAGTGAGAACTTTCTCCATCAGGTGTTGAAATTCAACGAAAGTGTTCAGCATGAGGGAATGACATGATCGAAGCTTTCTTTTAGAATAGTATTTCAAACAAAAGGTAGGATTGGATTTATAGAAGAATATAAGTGAGATGCGTTTATACAGTCAGGACAATAATGGAAAACTGAAGAACAAAGAGTAGTAAAGAAACTAGTGAGGACCTCTTCTCATCCAAGCCCCATGAAAACTTTGGGAGAGACTTCCCACAGGCACCCTTATCCTGCTGTCAATTGCCGTCTTCTTTAAGCCACAAGGTACTGCACTTTCCTGCCTCTTTGTGTGTGTGACTAGATCTGGCCAACAGAGAAAAGGGAAATATGCCACATCTTAGTGGGAACATTTACATACTGATGTGATTTCACCAACCCTCTACCATCACCCCCCCAACACACACACACACACACACACACACACACACACACGGGCTCTTTCCCAGCCACAATGGATAGTTGAAGCACCTGTTCAAATTCTGGGACGTGCAGAGCCTCCTGCTAAATCAGTGAAGGGTGTGTAGTGTCAGTAAGATGAAATCCTATATTTGTGAAACCATCAAGATTTTACAGTTTTGTTTTGTTTTCTCTTTTTTCTTTAACACTATATAAATTTAACTTTCCTTGTCCAACAATCACATAGGAGCACAACTGTCCTAATTTTCAACTAGAGGTGATGAGGCTCAGGGATATTAACTCCAAGCCATGCAGGAAGCCAGGAAGTGTGTATTAGAACTGGGATTTGTTTTGTTATTTATGGTTGTGCTTTCAATGGTTTTGCTGTTATTGCAATATATTCATATTGTACATGTACATAGTCACAAAGATAGATAAAGTTAGGTATATACAAAAGTGAAATTATACCATGCTTGATTTATATATACACTTATACAAAACTTATTTTGTACCCTTGTAAGACAGGTGAAATTTACTAAATGTAGAATACAAATGTCTTAACATAATAACTAAGAAAATGCCATTAGGGCTATGTTAACCTGTTTGATAAAAATATTTCAAACTGTATATAAAACCAGCACATTGTACCCCATGATTGCATTAACATACACAGCTATGATTTAATAAAGAAAAAAAAGAGAGAGGAAAAAAAGTTATTTTGTGTAATAATATACATGTAGATTTTCTCTTTTCACTTTTATTTTATAGGATTTTTCTTATTTTAATTCTTCTAATGTTCCCTAATTGCTTTTATTATTATTATTATTAAATCATAGCTGTGTACGTTAATGCAATCAAGGGGTACAATGTGCTCGTTTCATATACAATCTGAAATGTTTTCATCAAACTGTTTAACATAGCCTTCATGGCATTTTCTTAGTTATTGTATGAAGACATTTGTATTCTGCGTTTAGTAAGTTTAACCTGTACCCTTCTAAGATGCACCATAGGTGTGATCCCACCAATTACCCTCCCTCCACCCCAACCTCCCCCCATCCCCCTCCTCCCTTGTCCCTTTCCCCATATTCTTGTGCTATAGTTGGTTTATAGCATTACTGTTTGCAACTCTGAGGACCACCAGAGGCAATGGTGAAAAACAATCTTGAGGCCTAATTGCTTTTTAAAAGACTATAGCAATTAATCTTTCCACCAGTAAAAAGGGACCCTTTTTGCTGCATGCCTGCCAGCAAAAGATATTACTCTCTTTAATTTTTTTCCATCCTAATAAGGGTAACATTACCTTTAATTTTTATAAAATTTTCATTTCCCCAACCACATTTTCTTCCCTCCCCCTAGAGTTAACCGCTGTATAATATTCAGTGTTTATCATTTCTACACATTTCTTATACTTGCATCATCATTACAATTATTCTTAAGAGAAAATATTTTTTGAGATTAATCAATATATAAACATGTGGTTCTAATTTATTCATTTTATCTATAGTATAATATGAAATTTCTTTGTTGAGAGATAGTTAGATCGTTATTTCTCCAATTACAAACGATGTTGCCATGATCATTCCTGTCCTCATTTTCTTGTTTATGTGAGAAGTTTTCAAAATTATATACCTAAGAATGGAAGCACTGGACTTTAGGGTCTGTATTCATTGCCTAACTGCTGAACGGGGTAATTTACCAACATACACTCACACTAGAAGGTATGAGCTTCTCTTGCTCCACATTTTTATAAACACTTCTTGTGGTTAAATTTTTATTGCATATCTGATGTGTGTAAAATCGTATTTAATTGTGGCTTTAATCATTTCCTTAAGTAATTTAATAAGATTAGGTATCTTTTCATGTTTTTAGCCACTTGGAATTACTGTGATCTACAATTTGAGCTTGTGTGATCAAATTAGATCACAGTAAACCCAAATGTCTAACAAACATAAAAAGCTCATACAACAGCTTTTCCTATTGAGTTTACTTATGTTATTCTTACTAATTCTTGGGGTTCTTTATTGTGGATATTAACTCTGTATGATTAAAACAAATCTTTCTCAATCTATGGCTTGCATTTGCATGCATTTTCATAATTTCTTTTGATAAGTCAAGATTTTAAACTTTATTATTGGTCAATTTGTCAACCTTTTCTTTGAACATTTGTACTTTCTGTGTCGTGTCTAAGACATCTTTTCCAATGCCCAAAGTGATAAAAATATTCTGTCATGTTTTTTCTAAATATTTTAAATTTAAAGTGCATGTACAAGTTGGTTGCATTTGTGTATGGTGTCTAATAACGGTCTATTTTCTCCCAAATCCAATAACTAATTTTTCCACAAATATTTCCTTTTAGGTTTTCAAATTTGCTGTTAGAGAGTTGTAATAATAGTTGCTTATTGTTCCCGGTAACAATTATTGCATCTCTTTTCTTATTTCTATCTTTGCATATGTTTTTGATTGTTCTTTTTCTTACCCAATCTCAAAAAGAGTTTAGAGTTCCAAAAAATAAAAATAAAAAGAGCACTAGAAATCATCTTTCCAAAAAAAATATTTTTTAACATTAGATTTTATCTTAAAACTTTTTCTTCCTCTTTGACTTTTTTCGTATGTTCTATTAATTACTTTTCAATAATTCCTTTAGCTTAGAACTAAATTCCTTTATTCTTTCTTCTTTAAAGATGAGACATTTAAGATGAAAAAATATTCTAAGTATTCATCAGAGAATAGTTGCTTTGTGTTTCATAGATTTTACTTTGAAGTAACTGACATTACTTTCTAAGTAGTCTGTAAGTTCAGTTTTTATTTCCTCCTTAAACCAAAGGTCATATGGAAATGTTCTCCTTAATTTCCAAGTAGTTGTAGTTTTTATGTTCACCTTTACATTACTTGCTTCCCATTTTATTGGCTTATTACCAGACAATATGAGCAATAAAATTTCTACTTTTGAAAATTCGTTGAGCTCTTTTTCTTTAAAGAGGGAATATGAATCTATACATACACCTATTAAATTTAGTTTATTGATTGGGGTTTTCCCATCCTACAGACTTACATTTTTATTTCTACAAAAATCTTCCCAATTCTGAAAGTGATATATTGAAATGTTTTAATATATAGACATGTTTTCACAAGCTATCCTTGTGTTTTGAATGATTTTTTTCTTTGTATTTAGTGTTCACAATACTCGATGCATAGAGATTGACCACTAGTCTACCTTTTTTAAGTAGTCATAATTTGCTTCTTTTATCAGTATACCATGTCCCTTTTAAAAATATTTATAAGATTTAGCCTCATCTTATGGCTATATTGCCACTTCTGAACATTTTTAATGTCTTTTACCTTTGTTCATTCTTGTTTTCCTTTTCTTAAGTTAGTTAATTTTAAATACATATAAATTGTATATATTTGTCAGCCACAACGTATTTTGAAATATATATAATTGTAGCAAGTTAAATTAATTAATACATATTACCTCACATACCACTTTTTGTGGTAAGAACACAAAATCTACTCTCCTTGCAATTTTCAAGAATACAATACATTGTTATTAAGTATAGTCACCATGCTGTACAATAGATTTCTTGAACGTATTTCTCCTTTCTAACTAAAATTTCATATTCTCTGATCAACCTCTCCTCAACAGTCCCCATCCCCTAGGCCCAGTAGCCACCATTTTGCTTTCTGCCTCTACAAGTTCAACTTGTTTAGATCCACATATAAATGAGATTGCATGGTATTCATCTTTATGTGCCTGGTTTAACATAATATCTTCTAGGTGTATCCATGTCTTAAATGACATGATTGTTTATTATGGCTGAACAGTATTCCATTATGTACGTAATTGTATACATACCACACTTTTTATCCATTTTTCTGTATTGTTGTTTATTCTTTAATTTTGTTTTTATAATTTTGCTTTAATTTATTTTATAAATAGCATATAATTGTTTTTCTCTTAACAAATCAGAGTATATCTTTTACTGGAGAAATTGCATTCCTCTCCTTGTGTGTAGTTCTTGATATTATTTGATTCTTTTCTATCAAGTTTGCTATTTACTTCAGTCTTTCATCCCTTTTACATTTGGTTTCATTAAGCTGCCATTCACTCCAATTGATCTTTATTCTAGTTTTATATTTCAAGTCAATTTGACATGATCTTACATGAAATATTGATAACATTCATATTTAGTGTAATGACAGATAGTAGTTAATTCCCTTCTTTCCATTTTTACATTAAAACTACAGTTAGCTTACTTGTTATCGTTTCATTTTTGATTTGATCAACTTGGTTATTTTACTTCAGTTGGTATATATCTATTTTATTTTTAAATTTAAAGTGACAGAATATATTTCAATATCAGAATTTAGTGCATGAAGATTTAACATAATTGTTAATATACTCAATTCTATTTTATAACTTTTCTTTGTTAATACTTTTTTAATTGTTCTTTATTTTTGCTTTTGGTTTACTCAAGTTGTCATTCATTCCAAGAGCTTTTCATTCCAACATTTTGTTCTCTTAAATTGGACTTCTAGTGCAGTATCAAATTTTCATTACGTATTTCTTACCTTGCCCAGGCATCATAATTTTTTTTCTGATTTCTGGAAAGAAGACCACTGGCTATTTTCTTCAGCAAGAAGCTGTTAGTACCTCAACTTATCCCCACTACTTTAAGATGACCTCTAATACCCCAACCCTGTCTAAGAAACATTTAATATTTTTATATCTCTCATTTCTCCTTGTACTCAACTCCTACATTTTTCTGGAGTCATTTATACTCAATGTTGTTCTAAAATTGCCCCGGCAGTATGTCTCTTCTATTTCAAGAATTCTTATTTATCATTTTTGTCCCATATTTCCAAACAGTCTAGCCTTAGCAAGTGAAATGTACTTATTAATTACATAAGTGTGTATTGAGAGTATCATTTCTTGTCACTTATTTTCTTCTTTTTTTTTTTTTTTTAAGAGACAGAGTCTCACTTTATTGCCCTCAGTAGTGTGCCCTGGCATCACACAGCTCACAGCAACCTCCAATTTCTGGGCTTAGGCAATTCTCTTGCCTCAGCCTCCAGAGTAGCTGGGACTACAGGCGCCCACCACAACAGCCAGCTATTTCTCTGTTTTGCAGTTTGGCCAAGGCCAGGTTTGAACCCACCACCTTCGGCATATGGGGTAGGCAACCTGCTCAATGAGCCACAGGCGCCGCCTGTCACTTATTTTCTGTATTCTCCTTCCTCCTCAATATTGAAGTTTCTTTTCCAATATCTTCTTTTTACAAAAATGCAAGGCCCTGTTTGAAAATTTTCCTCTGATAGAATAAATTAATTAAATATTTTCTCAATGATTATATATTCATAAATAATTTTCTATCATTCCAAAAAGTGGTTTATATTTTCCTGGGTAATAAGTTCTTGAGACACAGAAAATGGTTATTCTATCATAACTTGGAATATTTCAGATGGAAATCTTCAGCTAGTTGAATAACAGTTGACCTTGAACAACTCAGGTTTGAACTGCCCAGGTCCACTGATACAAACGTTTTTTTTTCAAGAGAAGTTACACTGAGTGTGTGCCTCTCCTGCCTCCCTGTCCAGATCCTCCATTTTCTGCCTCTGCCACCCAAGACACAGCAAGACCAACTCCAGCTCTTTTTGCTTCTCCTCAGCCTATTCAACATGAAAACAAAGGTAATGCCTTTATGCTGAACCACTTCCACCTAATGAATAATAAATACATTTTCTCTTTCTTATGATTTTCTTTTTTTTCCTTTTATTAAGTCATATGTACATAGATCATGAATACATTTATGTATTTGTGGGGTACAATATGTTGATATTTTATACAATTTGAAGTGCTTACATATATAAAAGCTTAAATAATATAGCTTGGAGTGCTTACATATATAAAGCTTAAATAATATAGCTTTCACCTCATTTACTTAATTATTGTGTTAAGTCATTTATGTTCTATACTTGATAATTTGACTTGTACCCTTGCAATATGCTCGATATGTGTGGTCCCACTGTTTAACCTCCCTCTATTAAACCTCCTCCCTCCCCACCCTTCTCCCTCCACTTCTCTCCTTCATCCTGGGCTATAGTTGTTAACTACCCTTCATAAGAAAGTGTCAGTATTTATAAATTGGTTTCACAAAAGTATTGAATACTTTGGATACTTTTTCTTCCATTCTTGAGATACTTTACTAAGAAGAATATTTTTCAGCTCCATCCATAATTTTCTTAATAACATTTTCTTTTATCTAACTTACTTTGTTATAAATGAATACGGTATATAATATACATATAAAATCTGTGATGACTCTTTATATAATGGGTAAGGCTTCTGGTCAACAGTGGGCTCTTAGTAGTTAGGTTTGGGGGAGGTCAAAAATTATGTATGGATTTTTGACTAAGAAGGATTCAAGGGTCAAGTATATTTTCCTTTGTTGACATTGTTAAAATTTTTAATGCCTGTTTTTATTAATAGTTTTCCTGAATGCAGACAGGTTCTGGGGCTGAGTAGATGATTATTGACTTACAGCAAATAATGTACCAGTTCCCTTGTGCCCCAGATTACCTCTTTTGGAGAAATGCAATGAAAATTCAATGTCACCTACACATACAGTGTCTACATTGTACATAAAAATATGTTGAAAATGAGGATTTTTGCATTTATATAGGAGAAAAAAGGCTGTTTCAAACTTTTCGTCTTGAAATTGTCTCCTTGAAAAGGTAAGAGGAAGGATCCTGAGTTCTTATGCTAATCCTTTAAAATGTAAATAAACCTCTCTAGGGGAAGGATAAGACTGAACTCTTCAGCTTTACAACCTGTAGATTTCTCCCTAGTCCTATGTAGCATCCCCCTTGAAATGTAAATATGTATCTCTTACCTCAGCAAAGGTAAGTATCTCTGAATTTCTTGCTGTCTAATCAACCAGGAACTAATTTCTAGACCTATCCTTCAGCCCAGGTCTCAACTTTCAATAAAATTTATTTCAGGAGGCCTAATTGCAGAAGTATAACATTCTTTTCTCTGTATCCTCATAGACATGAAACTGCCCTTATAATTCAGTGAAGGAGTGCAAGGAGAGGACTGGAGGAAGGACCTCAAAACTCTGTAAAGAAACAGGCTAGCCAAAGATATGACAATAATCAGCCACTGCCCCTAGTGTGCTTGATAATAGTCACTGTCCTTTGTTACTTCCAGCTGGTGGTTAAAAAGGTCCTTAACTTTCATATAGCTGGTAGCTGTAAATATTAACTTTTATTCATAGATAACATCACATTTTGGAATCATAAAGGTAGTTTCTGTGCTATCTTCCAGGCCCAGTCTCCCAGTGGGTTGGCTAGCCCTCTCAGATCAGTGGCTTATACCAAGTATGACTCAGTTGGAATTGTGACTACAGAGCTAAAGTAGAGCAAAATGATTTCCACACCCCTGTAATTTTACCACAAATTAGCCAGTCAGCAAACCTAAATACTCAATCTCCCACCTGACAAACAATTATTAAAAACCCTGTCTCCCCAGTTAGGGGAAGTGGATTTGAGAAATTCCTTCCATCTTCCCACTTAGCATAATGCAGCATAAACACTGTCTCCTCTGTAAACCCCGCCATCTCTGGGATTGGCTTCCTCTTGGGGAGCAGGTATATTAACATTGTTGGGTGGCAACAATAAGGTTTATACGCTTATGAGGTTTCTGGGATTCAGAATTTTACCAACCTATTCCCAAATATATAGATTTTCTCATCAAATCTTCCCAGAACTTGATATTCTCTCAATCTGCAACCCCAGTATCTATTCATCATGAGGATCTTTGTTTTTCTTGCTATTATTTGTTTAAATAATTGCCTCTCCTCCACAAAATCCTTTTTCTCTTTCTGGGACAGTGCTTGTTCACACACTTGATAGCCTTGACGTGTGCTCTATGCTTTATTTTCATTGTGACTTTGAGATTTTCTGCTACCTCATTTTGCAAGGTAATCATTTCAGATACAGTTAAAAACTTACTCTAAAATCAGTTTTTTGTAATTTAAAGAAAAAAAATTAGCTATACTTCAATTTCCTTAAGTGTGCTTTTGGTTTTTCTTATTGAATTACTACTAATCTCCTTTAACAGATATATTTGATCTCCTTGTCACTGGCTACTGGGTCTCTTTACTATTTATTTATTTATTTGTTTGTTTGCATATTTATTTTTTGACACAGAGTCTCAGTCTGTTGTCCTGGGTAGAGTGTCATGGAGACATAGTGAGAGAGGATACCCAAGAAGGGTGAGGTCTGGCAGAACAGGTCTTGTCAAGGAGAGCACAAGGATACACTTGCAGGGTCCTCTCCATGGTGACTCAGCCCTTATGAATTTTCAAACTTAACTTCCTGGAACTTGGAAATTTCCAAGTTCTGTAGTTCTGGAGGGGCTGGACTAGCATCTCCAGCAATAAGAAGGGTACCTGTTGGGTGGAACTTTTTGACTGTCGATAAAAAGGGAAAGACCAAGCCAGTCAGGGAGCGCAGCCATTTGGAATTCTGTGCTGTAAGCTCCCAGCTGGTGAATAAAGCCCTTCCTCTTAGAAACGTGGTATTTGGGTGCTTTTTCCCTCCATTGGGCCTCATCTTCCTATAACAATAGCTCACAGCAACCTCAAACTCTTGAGCTCAAGCAGTCCTCCTGCCTTAGCCTCCCAAATAGCTGGGACTACAGGCTCCTACCACTATACTGGGTCTCTTTAAACTTACCTTTTTTGTCATCTCATTGGGACTCAGGTGTGGTAGTTGGAACACCTTAATTGGCAATAAGGATACAAGTGGCAAAAATTAAAATTGTCCATAGCCCTATCGGCCAGCAGTATAGTAGCAGGATTATTGTCAGCCCCTCTTTAGGTTGCTGGGGAGAGCTACCCTGTTCCCCAGTTTCCTTATATATTCCAGCCTCAACAGTGAGAGAACTCAGCCACCATATTCATCTTCTCCTAGACTTTTTTCTTTCCTTATATATATTTAAGGTGTGCAATAGGATGTTTTGATATATATCGCACAAATATAGTGGAATGATTATTATAATCAAGCCAATTAATATTCCTATCATCTCACATAGTTATCTTTTCTAAAGCCTAGAGTTCCAAAAATCGACTCTTCCAACATATTTCCAGTATATAGTACAATTTTAATGATTATTGTTCTCATGCTGCACATTTGATCTCTAGACTTATTCATGATACATAACTGCAATTTTGTACCTTTGACTTATGCCTCCCCATTCACCCACCCACCAATTTCAACCTCTGGTAACTATCATTCTATTCTGTTCCTATGTATTTTACTTTTTTAAAGATGCTACATATAAGCGAGATCATTCAGTATTTTTCTTTCTGTGTCTGACTTATTTCACATAATATAATATTTTCCAGATTCATCCATGTTGTTGCAAATGTAAGAATTTCCTTTTTTAAAGCTAAATACTATTCCAATACACTCTGTGTGTGTGTGTGTGTGTGTGTGTGTGTATGTTTATATGTGCACGCATGCACATATATCACAATTTCTTTATCCAATCATCTGTCATTAGACACTCTGAGTGTTTTCATTTCTTGGTTATTATAAATAATGCTTCATTGAACATGGAAGTGGGGATATCTCTATAAGGTGCTGACTTCATTCCTTGTGAGTATTTACCTCAAAGAATGATTGTTAAGTCATATGGTAATTGTATTTTCAGCTTTTTGAGGAAGCTACATATTGTTTTCCATAATGTATATACCAGTTTACGTTCCAACCAAAAGTGTGCAAGGGTTGCCTTCTCTCCACATGCTTATCAACACTTGTCCTCTCTTGTATTTTGATAATAGCTATTCTAACAGGTGTGAGGTGACATCTCATTATAGTTTTAATTTTTATTTTCCTGATGATTAGGAAATCCTGAACACCTTGTCAGATATCTTTTGGCCATTTTTTCTTTGGAAAATGTCTGTTCAGGTTGTCTATATTTTCATTGGGTTATTTGGATTCTTTCTTCCTAATGAGCTGTGTGTGTATTCCTTATATATTCTGGAACATTATTGGATGTATGATTTGCAAATTTTTCCCCAGTCTACATGCTGCCTTTTCTTTTCTTTTGTTTTTTTTTTTTGTTTTTTTTTTTGAGACAGACTCTAACTTCATCACCCTGGGATAGAGTCCCTGTGCTTTGTCATAACTCACAATAACCTCAAACTCCTGGACTCAAGCTATCCTCTTGTCTCAGCCGCCTGAGTAGCTGGGACTACAGGTGCCTGCCATGACATCTGGCTAATTTTCCAATTTTTAGTAGAGACAGGAAGTCACTCTTGCTCAGCTGGTCCTTAACTAGTGAGCTTAAGCAGTTTGCCCAATTCAACCTCCCAGAGTACTAGGATTACAGGTGTGAGCCACCATGCCCAGCCTTTTGTTTGTTTCTTTCACTATATAGAAACTTTTTAATTTGATGTGGTTCCACTTGTTCATTTTTGCTTTTTGTTGCCTGTGCTTTGATGTCCTATCCAAAAAATTATTGAAAAGACCAATGGATTTTCTTCTGTTTTATTCTATCTTCCTAGATTTTTTGAGGTTTATAGAAGCCAGAAAAGTTTACATCAAGCTAATAATAATCTTTTCTCAATGGCTTAAGATCTGTTAAATTCAGATCCTCCTCCTGGAGTTTTCTACTTTGGCACAGGTAAGAAAAAACAGTTCCAGCTACCACTGTCTATATTTTCCCAGAAGCCAAAATTGAATTTCTGCTAACCCTACCAATTACTTTCCTGGAGAGGTGGCTGGATTAAAGTTGGGAATGAAAGGAAAGCACAGAGCTACAATTTGAACTCATTTTCTAAACAAAAGGAGTTGCAGTTGGGTCAGAGAAGGTGGATAGATATAGAGGCAAAATGGACAGTGATTAACCATGATTGTAGGTTGGGAATGAAGTAGAAGAATTAAGAATAATCAACAATGTCTGGTTTGGAAAACTGAATGTGTAATGTAATGAGTAAACTAGTTGTTTCTATCTACCAAACTCTCACGACATCTCAAAGCAAATTGTCACTAATTTTCTATGGCTCTCATATTCTTTAATCTGTGTATCTTTTTTAAAGAGACAAAGTGACCCTAATGAATGTCATGAGGAGAGAAGGATGTTGAAAAGTCACTTCAGGATCACCATGACCCCTTGTCTACATGCACCACAAACATCACCTCTATCATTTTGTTGATTATGTGGCCAGTGTGACCTGAGAACCTGATAATAATATTCTTGGCATAAAAATCAATCCCAATTTGAAGTTGAAAGGGTTTTCATTTTGTTTTACTTTAGTTAAAAGTAACATGACATACTGTGATGAATCTCTTGGCATAGTGATACTGAAAGTGCAATCTCCTAAATTCCTAGCTCTAGAACGTAAAGTGTACTTTCAGATGGGGTTAATAAAGTCAACTGGGATTGCTTATATTTAATAATAACCAGTAAGAGGAGCGCTGCTATTCACAAGTTTCAAAACACAGTCTGTCTTATCTTGTTATTTCTCCTTTTATGCCTGAGGAAGCCTAGGATCCACAATGGTTTTTCACTCTTTAAAAATTCTAAGACTATTCTACGGGTTTGCTTAAGAGTTATATTTATCTATGTTGTTTTCAACATAGACTGTTTTTAATGTAAGAATAGAGACTGTGTTCTTGCCAGTAGTAGTAAACTCTTAAAACAATAGTAATAATAATAATGATGATGTTATAGCATCAAAAATGATAGGCGTGATAAACAATACAGGAAAAGATTAAAGACTAAGTATTAATGGACCCTGCTAAAGAGTAGAAGATAAACAGGGGGAAAAAAAGTAACTGAATAGGTAAAATACAATCTTCATTACAATGAATGCTAAGTTATAGGACAACTAGCATGAGAGTAGCTCTTAGGTATTTACTCATCTACTTTCATATAGTTCCAGAAAGAATTTAAGACTCCTTCCATGAATTGGGCACATCCATATAATGGAAATTTAAAAGAAAAACAAAATAGGAGCAAAGGTGTATGATTGAGTTAGAAATAAGTTTAGTTAAAAAATACATATTCCAACACCAACACTCTTGCTACAGAAAGTTACGAATTTGATTCTGAGCTTTTCGGTAATCATCTCTAAAAGGGAATTGTCATACTCATCACCAGGATCTGTAAGATGGAAGCTGTGCAGTTTTTCAGGAGACCCACATAACTGTGGAGGGTGAAGTCCGACAAAAATACCCCTTAGGGTTCCCTGTGCAGGTAACTCTGTGAAGTAACAGCTCACATACTAAACAGCATCCTTACAACAAAGGAAAGAGTGAGATTCATAAAACTGTTCTTACTTTGTTGCCCATAGTGGCTGAGGGACAGCCCACAAAGTACATTAAAAATAAAAATAGTTTACAGAGGATTCTGAGTGATAAAATAAAGCAAAAATTCTCCAGTGTTCAGAAATTGTTAGTAAGGACAATGTGGTGCTGTACTGCCTCCACATACTTTCAAGTCTCCAGAGAGCTCTCTCTGACCTTTCAGAAGTAACCCACTGACCTTCACTGGGCATCAGTCCTTTTGAATGGTAAGAAGAGATGTTAAAGAGACTCAGAGAGGAAAATGTATTGGTTTGATGATAACTAAAGACTCGATTTGATTTCCATTTTCTTTGGGCTCAGCTATCCTGGGCTATGTTTCTGGTTTTCCTAAGATTTGAAAAAAATTAGGGTTTGCACAGGATTAGTGGTGAGGCAGAGGGTGCGGAAGCTTCCCAAGCATTGGGGATCTGCAATCTGGAACTCAAGAGGAGGTTTACTCTTTATTAAGGCAAATTCCAAGTTTGGGTTCAGAGTCATTTATTAAAGAGCAAAGAATTTGTCATCCTTAAACCAGAGTGCATGAAAACAGAGGTTTCAAGTGGGCAGGAAATTAAGAGCCAGCAAACAGAACAAACTAGTCTGGATCTGAAGGGCAAGTTTAAATGTCTGAGCAATAAGCAAGAAAGAAAGAGGATGGTTGAAAGGTTGAGAGAAATAAGTTTACTGTTTGCAGTATTATCCTTATAACTGGATAATAATGACATATTCATATTATGTGAGAAGATGTATATTAGGAAATATCAAAATAAGAGAATTGGAACAATATGAGGAGAGAGTACTACAGTTTGCTTATTCATATCAGCTCTGCAGGGTACTGCCAGTCTCTATAAAGACACATGGATGGTAATTGCAATCTTCTTTCTTCCACTCTAATCTTAGGTGCTATAGGCAGAAACTTGAACTGAAGATAAAATGGGCCTTAAGAGAACCTAAATATTTTTACATTGCTACTTGAAGTTTTGAAATCTGAACGGATGGGGAACAGTTCATTTTAACTTTCTACTCTATCTGCTGTCACCCTAGTTTTACCAATTTCTTTAGCCATTAACTGCTTTTACCCAATGGCAAGAAAAATCATAAATCATATCTTAAAACTAAAAGGCTAAAAAAGAAATGGTCTTACCCATAGCCCTACAATGTACTGTCTATTAAGACTAATATCAATCTTAATGTAGTCATGTTGAAGCCCAGACAGCCTTTGATCAATGGCGTCTAGGTGGCTATCAGAGCAACTGTTCAGAACACACAGATAACAGCAATGACAGGGACCAATTTCCAGCCGAATTTTAAAGTACATCAAGAAAGCAATGACAAAGACAAGATAAAAGAGCAGAGACTGAGTCTGCAGAAGTCTGAATCGTGTAATTTAAGTCTCTATTTCCCAGTAGCACATTTTCGTTTAGGAAGTCAAATCAGGAAGAATAGGAATCGGTTAGCCTACCAATTAAAGGAGAGCAACTTCCTGCATTACCACCTAGTATAAAGATTTCTAAATTAGTATAAAGTTTCCAAATTAGAAGTCTAAATTTGAAGTATTCTAGAAGTCAAAATCACTTGCAAACCATTAAGGATAAATTGATTTTCCAAGACAGAGGCAGCAAGCTAGAAGCCATTTCTGCTCCTTTGAGGACTCACCCTGTCGTCACATTCTGGCCCTAAAAATTAAGAAACTTAAGAAAGATTTAGTAATTATAAGCTCCTAATTGCACAGATAGTTCTAATATGTGGTCATTCTTAGACTCAGCAAACAATTTGAAACGTCCTTGCCAAAGGTCTGCAATAAGAGGGTTTCTTGTCTAATCTATATCCTACTCTTATCTAAGAAAATATTTTATTAAAGCATTTGGTAAAACCATTTCAATATCAGTGTACTTCCTCTTTTTCCTCATCTCACAGTAGACAATTGTGCATAGCCAGCCACAGTCAGACTTCCTTTTAAATATTCTCTCAGAAGCAATGTTTCTAAACTGTGTCTTTCCAACAAGAGTCTAATAAATGTTCTGTGAGGGATGAAAAAGTTTACATAGTCAACTATGCTTAGGACTGGCTGGTACAACACGTAAATAGATTTCTTAATTACAGGATTTCTCTTGAGCATTTAGCCTCTCATCAGAGAAAAAGCGTCACTTACCTTCAGTTCGGTCCCTCCTTCCTTTGTTTTCCCCAGAATACTATTTTTATCTTTCAGACTTAATTCCCGTGGAACTTAAGAAAAGCATGTTTAAAAGAATAGTAAGAGGAAGGCTGCAAGGTTGGGTGGGGGAGCCTCTGTGAGCAAAATGCACCTGGGGCCTGGACCTGTGTGTCTGAAGCAGCTTTAGTCCAGGAGCCAACTCTGCCCGGTGAGCAGCCTCTCACCGCCTTGGGCTTGGGCTCTGCTGCCCTGTGTCTTGGGAGTCAAGACTATTGTAGCTGCTTGTGGACATCTGTCACCTTTATCACATCACCAGCTTCACTGAAGAGGTGGGATTGCCATCTGTCCCTTTCTGGCCAAAGCTATGTTTACGAAAAGGGGGTGTATCATTGTAACATTACATGGGTCCACGGGGAGGTAGCCTTTTGGACTGTGAACCACAGCCTAGTTGGGCTGAATTAGCATATTCTTACAAAACAAGGTTGCCTGGTCCCTATAGGTGAGTGATTTCCTATACCTTCAAGTGCTGGGCTGCCTTCTTTTGAAAGGATTGGCTGCTATAGGCAGACATGGAACAAGAATGAAAAACCAGGCCTGTCTCCTCTACCAGGTGCTTCTCTGAGACTTTTACACAGGAAGATTCAACAGAATTCCAACTTCCCTCCGAAGATGTCAAACAATTCAGTCCAAAAGCACTCACCTTGGAGAGACACGCCCAGTGAGGATAACATTCCATTAGAACATAACCTACTGACAAAAACATATGCTGGCTAGTAGAATCAGAAAACGATGTCTGCAGAGGCTAACAAGTTTACCCAATGTCATGTGCCTGGAATACTTTCCAATACATCGTATCATTTTTGTCCACTTTATCTTTCTCTCCTTTCAGGTATGCATAAGCTAAAAAGTCCCTTCTTCCCAAGGCCATTCCTATCTATTTCTCTGAAGCATTTCTGGCCCCACCATTCTATTATTCTACTTCGTAACCTTTACCACAATTTGAAGTTATGTTATAAATGTTTTATCTGTCTCACCCCATTAGAAATTTATGATACAAGGATCTTATCCCTTTTGTACCACTTTATCCCCAATACTCAAATTGAACCAGATGATCAAAGAAGAGAAATCCACACTTCCAAAATCTTAATTCCCAACATAGACTTTGCTTTATAGCAATGTAGTCTATAAAGGGAAATTGAGATATTTCCCTGGGAACTGTTAAAGAGATAATCACCTGCCTGAAATGATTAAAGGGTTCTTCAACTTGGGGCAGGAGGTTGATTGTTATGGCCCTCTGTGGGGCTATCTGTTTGTATCAATACTAACAAATCACATCTATTCAACTTCTGAGGCCCGGATCTTGGATCTCCCTGGTTTCTATCCGTTAAAAAGTCTCTGAGATTGTTTCAAATTTCTATTCTGATGAATTGCCTGGTGCACCTCATAATATTAATGCTGATGATTTTATCTGGCAACAATTTTAGTGTAATTAATTAAATTAGTGTAAGACTCAGATTGCTCACCTGTTCAGTTTCAGATTTTTCATGGTAAAAGAGATGTAGCATGAAAATAACTTAAATAAAATGAAGTGAAATAAATCTTTAAATCATTTTCATGATTTTCAAGGGTTGGAGAGCACATAGCGTCACATCTTTAAACAGAAAAACTACAAAATGCTGTCAGCTCTTAGTTATTCTTTCTTTCCAGTAAAAAATCCCTAGATATTTGGAAATGTTTGGATTACTGACAGAATTTTCACTTTTAACTTGGTTGTTTGAAAACATAAACAATTTCAGTATGGAACATAAAATAATTTTTGAAAAACTAAGTTTGCTAAACACAATGGCCAAAGAAACACAAAAGAGGGCAAAGATTGAGGAACTTTTAGGTTTAAGAAAAGGGGATCCAGTTTGAAAAGACAAAAGATAAGACTGAGTCAATGAGACACATTCTGACTTTACCATTGGGGCTATCTAAATAAAGAGAAGGATAAATTCATAAGACTTACTGTACCTCACTTCAACTGTCATTACACTTCAGGGTATGTACTTTTCCTCTAAGTATATAAAAAAATTAGGGTATAATTTAATTCAACTTAGCTCAAATTATTTTTTAAAGTAATACTACATTGTCACCTCTAGGAGAGATATCTGTCTTCTGAAGGTTACCTGAGTCTGAACATATTCTAAGCATCATCTCAATGCTTCACAATTATTATAGTAAGAGCTTACTTGGGTATTAATACATATGCACATTGGATCGTTATAAATTGCTTTTCAACCGTGAAATCATATTATTTCTTTTATTGCTTAAGTACTTATTACATCCATGTTCAGTTCTGCATATTTTAAGGGACAGCCATTATCACTTAAAAAGACTTATCCTTTGAAAAGCAAACTTTTGAATTCAGGGTTTAGGCTGAATACTTTATCTCCTACAGAGAATAAGGAACAGTCCTAATATACCAGCGAGAGGCCTAATTTTATAGTTGAATTTTAAAACCCCTTAAAAATACAATCTAAATGGTCACTCCCTAATTAAAAGAGTGATGTGTTATCCTGACCAGAACATTGATACGTATATATTTCCAGAATTGTTTTTTTATTCTCTAGGATGTTGCAACATTAAATCACAGTATTGGGAGACAGGTCCTTGTGACATATGAGACGTGGTCGGGAGCATTTCCCCAAACCCAAACACATGGTGTTACTAAGGCAGGCATTCCACAAAGGCTGAAGAGAGTGATTTTTTTTTTCTAAGTTCCTTGGTTGATTCATTTGACAGGATTTCTACAGGTATAAACCCAATTTGGGTAAGTAGAAGTCATCCATGACTTTATGAAAAGTGTTTAAGAAGAGAGGCAGCTATAACCAGAAAGATCAAAAGACTAATCCCAGTTTGGTTTAGGGCCCTTTCCCCCATCAGCAGAGGCCTGCCTAGCAGCTTCAGTAAAAAACCACATCCTGATTCTGCTTCCATTTGACCTTCACACACTCTGCCCCACTCCCTGCTGGCCCAGCAACACTGAATCTCTTATAGCTATGACACCCCCTTGTAGCATGTGGAAGCCTCAGGGGAAGCACTAATAGTGATAGATGGCCTGTGATTCCCTATGGAAGCAGTTACCATGATACCACTGACCTCCATAGGCAACCACTCTGCTGATTAGTAGGAGAAACAGCAGCTCCTCACCTGCCAGGGCTGGTAATGGAGAAGGACTTCTGAGCTCACACAGCAGAGTGAATTGCTGCTACAGTGGGAAAGGACATTTTTTATTCTGGAAACACAACTCCCAGCAGGAGGCGAAAAAGGATTAGGTGAGGCATAAAAGATTAGATTATAATCTCAATTCCATTATTAGCTAGGGATATGAGGGAAGAAATTATTTAACTTCCTGGTATCTGCATTGATCAGCATGGTCATAATTATAGCAAAATAAATAACATTTATGAAGCATCAATTATATATCAGAAAATGTGTTATTTGATATGAATTATATCACCACATCCATTATAATTACCCTTTGGGATAAATACTCGTAATACCCCATTTTGCTCGTGTGGGGTCTAGAGTTTTTGAGAGTACAAGAAATGCACTCAATCTAGTAAATACTGCAGAACTGGTTGCCACAAGCAGATAATAACTATGTCCTTGCACTTCCACCAAGCATGGGGATAGGACACAGAGAGATAATGAATATGTCTTGCTTGAAAAGTCACCCAAATGGAGGAATGGTCATTGTCATGTAGCCATATGCAGGCTTGCCGTTGATTTCTAGAAGTTTTTGTGTCTAGCGCTGCTGCAGGGCCTTCCCCAGCCTCCCAGCTCCAGCCTGCTCCCATTTAGATCACAGCACAACTGTGGTGCTCCCACTGAATCACAGACCAAAGGTGAGGACAACTTTGGTAGGTCATTTATCTCTTTTCTGCTACACTTCATGCTTCTCGGTGTTGCTTTGTGAAATTATTGCCATCTGTTTGGCTTTTGTTTCCCCCAATCACAATGAGGTTGAACAAACCATTGGAGCTTAATACTGGCTCATCCAGTCCGGAATGGGTGGGTCATACTTTTTCTAGATAATATATTTAGAGAGTAAATGGAATTTTTAGTGATTCTTCTTTCTCAGGTTTACCAAAAGGAATAAAATGGAAGGAAAGAAAGCAAAAAATACAGAGGCTGATCCTCAGGGGTGGAATTATTTAATAGCAAGTAGTTACTTCTAATTAAACATAGCTTAGAGAATCTAGGAACATCTTACTGGCCACAGAATTTCTTCCACACTCAAATGCAAACTGCTGATATTATCACCCTCCAGCTGTTATGCCCAGGAGTCTTCCAAAGGCCATACCGCCAGACAAGTTAAATTTAAAGAGGAGTCTTTCTGTTGAAGAGCCAGTCGGCAACTGCCTCAGTGTCCCAACATAGGGTTTCTGAGAGCAGCCCCGAGTGCTTATAGGGTTGGATTTTTTAGGGCTTGATGTGCCATCCTGGTTGGCACGCAGGCTGCCCAGGTGCATTTGGGTAGGCTAGCAAGCATTGTACAGAAGTAGAATTTTGCAGTTAGTGTCATACATCTTTGTTTCAGCACTTTCTCCACCTGGTATTTCTTAAAGGTCAGTCTGGGGACAGTTGGTACTTCCCGGTCCGTTTCTCAGGGGAGTTAGTCAAGCAAGAAGTCAGTGAGTACTTTCCCATCTATCATGGGAGTGAATCAGACTTGCTCCATTGAGAGCTTGCGGCCCAGAAATTTGCCAGGAGTTAACTGGTGGGTTTTTTTTAACCTTGGTGTAGGTCTAACACAAAAGAGATATTTTCTTCAGATTAAAATGTTGCCTTATGTTAAAATACACTAATATACTTTAGAAGGGCATCTTTATCTTAGTATGGAGTAGTTTCATAGCATTTTCCATCTAATAAGAAATTCTGCTGCAAAGATAATGAAGAGGGTGGTGGCAACTCTGTAGTATGAAGACAAGGTTACTCTGGGGCCAGCTCCAGCCCTCTACAGAGGTTTTCAGGCCCTAACAAGTGACTAAAATGGCAAAACTATTGCTGGCTGTTATTTATAGTGCTGAAATCTTCATATGGCACATATGATCTCATGCTCTTCTTCTGTCAGAATGTCAGGATAGAAGAGAACAACACAGGGCTCTCCTTACCTGAAGGACTCTATGCAAACTACAGGAATGGCTCCAGACAGATTCTCGGCAATGTGGCCTGTGGCACAGGTGCCTACTTGAGTTTAAAATGTGAACATTTCATAGACAACACAGAGGAACAAGGTCCAGATCTTAGAATCTGTAGGAGTATAGTAGAAACACTATCTTGGCCTTGTGTCCAATGAATAGCAAAAATTCTCAGGCTTCAAATTAGGATCCTGGTGAGCAGAAGAATGGGTTACTACTAAATCCTATGTTATTGTGGGCAGTATAGAGGGAACTGGAGTGATTTAACTGGAGAAATAGACTATCTCTGGGCTGGAAGTTGAGTCCTGATTTGGAAAAACTAAAGAAGACAGAAAAAAGATGCAAAAAGTGTGACAGGTTGACATGAATCATTTGCTCTTAAATGCTTAAGCAAGAGGTAAAATCAAACAGTTTTGCCCGTTTCCTATTACTTCAGTGGCTAAAGTAGACATGTTTTTTAATCTGTCTCTAATTTGTTCATTTCTAGAATGGGATATTACTTAGTCCATACCTCCTTTAGGTTGTTACAAAAATATTTTCCATGTTTTTGTAAATAAACATGACTGCAAGCATATTTTAAATAATGAACTTCAAAGTATATGAAATGTAGTGGGAAGAACATTGAACTTGAAGCCAGTATCTTTGTGATTAGAAACGGCAACCTGGGGACAGATTATTTGGGTCCTATGCTTTGCTCTATTACTAGCTGGGTGATTTTGAGAAAATTATTCTTTCTATGCCATGATTACTTCATCTTTAGAATGAGGATAATAGTAGCTCTACTATACACAATAGTTATGGGAACCACATTAGTATGCAGAAAGCTTTAAAATGATGTGGGTCTCATGATATGGACCTAACACAGATGTTGTTAATCCTAGTTCTAGAACTACTATTAATTCACGACATGACATTGGCAAAGTTGTTTCACTTCTTTGGGATTCCATCTCCTTATATTTAAAATTGAGATTTTGATTCCAAACAAATGCTTTTTAAAGGTCCATGTCATGTTAAATTCTATGATTCTCTGAGTAATTTCCATTCATCATACAAATCAGTTGTACTGGTCATTACATATGAAGAGTTAACTACTGCAAACTTCTTGGTAACAAGAGACTGCCATCAGTGTCTTGAACATGTGTTAGAAATAGAAAAATAATGACCAATAAAAGTGATAATGTTCTTAGCTAAAGGAAACAAAACACTAAAAATAGCAATAGAGACATCCATTGTTGTGTTAAGAAATGGTACAAAGCAAATGTAAATGATTCTATCACTACACATCAATCTGACAGACTCTCTTAAACAAAGAAATAAGATTGTAATTAATAGCCATCATTTATAAATACAGAAAAAGGAGACAATTACTTGACTAGTTACAACTCATAAGTTTAGGCGTTACAGTCAGTCATTCCAAACGGACTGAATTTCTCACACATCAGCAGTGAAATTGGTCCTGTGAGTTCTTCTACACACTTGTCCTACCCAAGAAAAAGAGCCAGACACACCCTTGTGTGCTATTCTCTTTGCAGAAATGGCAATGGCACAGCAATTCCACTGCCCTGGATGCTTCCTGGGAAAGAGTCTCCACCACATATCACTCCCAACCTTCACTGACTCCTTGAGGCTTTGCAACCTGCCCGTAATTTCTGCCTAGGAGATATTACTGCTAACTAGATCATGTCCCAGATGGGTTCCTATCTCCTGTTATGCCAGTTAAGGTTCTCGACTACAGCCGTAGAAAATGTAGTATAAGAATTCTCAGAGCTAGTACACAGTGGGGAGTGCGAGTGAGGGAAGCTGAGAAAAGGAAGGGGGGGTGAGGGAACAGGGGTGTTGTACACCTTTTGGGGGCAGGACATAATTATAAGAGGGTCCCCTATCTAACAAAAGCAATCAATGTAATCTGGTTCTGTGTACCTTCCACGAATCCCCAACTATAAAAAAAAAAAAAAAGAATTCTCAGTGCTAAATGCAGCATTATACAGACATATTTAATATTATTAATATTGAATACGGGAGGAGCATTCTTTTTTGACTCTGAAAGCTCAAGGTGTTTCCATGTTCCTATTTCATTTATCATTAGAATCACCCAAGTCCCTTCTTCCTCCACACATCCCCAGCAAGTGAATGGTTACCCTGACTACGAGAATTGTTTCCCCAACTCTGTCTTCCACTCCCTGGGGCTTGAGCCCCCAGGTACACAGCGTATATATTCTTCTATGTCAAATGCCACTTCATTCAGCCCTGAATTGTTCCTGAAACCTCAGCCTTTTAAATCTGTGGTTCCTCTGCCTGCGTTATTATACTTTTGGTGATTAATTCTCTGACTTAACCAGGGCGACTTTGGAATGCAGTGTCTTTGGTAGTCCAAGGGTATAACTCCTTTCATACTCATTGACCTGCCCCATACCCTCTGTAAATAAAAGATGAAGGTGCTAAATGATCTTGAAATTCCATCAAAATTTATATAATCAAAATGTGAGGTGAATATATTTTTTGTGTGTGTGACAAAAAAGTGAACTACCTCATTCTGGGAATAGTTACAGCTATTGTATAGAAAGGGAAATATTTTAAGAATAGGTCACAACTGCATAGCATGAGATCAAAGCTAACTTTATCTTTCAACTTAACGTAAAATATTCTACTGCAAAAACAGTGTATGTCTTCAGGATTTTTTTTTTCCTGCATTGGCTTTAAAGCGATAATCTTTAGCAAGAATACTAATGTTTTTCTTATAACTCCTGCCTATCAGAGTGCTCATTCCCAGTCTTCTTAGAATAAAACATTAAGAATATAGTTCACATCGTGCTGCAACAATAAAGTTGTGTAAAAAACTGAAGGGGATACATCTTCAGTGAAATTCCATCATCCCTTATTAATACCATAATTGAGGGCTATAAATCTGTTTCTTATACAATTCATGCAATAAAATACTTAATGGATTGTGAATGACATGTTATAAAACTAGGCATTAAGTATTGCAATTTATATTTAAATGTGCCTCAGACATAAATAAATGCTCTATAAATAGCAGTCTTTCTCAAGTCAGGAGATATAACCTTCCATTTACTTCCAGCGGACTTGGGAGCAGAGTCGTTACAGAGTGTGTTGCTATCGCCAAATTATTATGTACTGGGAATGAGGGTTTTTTAAGATATTTAAAATAGTTTGTGATTACCAAATTGTTCAAGAGCTCTTCAAACAGAATAGTCACAAGGACTGCAGAGCCCCTTCAGGGAATTCAGAATATCTCATCTGCCCTGAAACCAGCTAGTTTGACAGGAACGCTGCTGCCTGGTCCAAACGAAGACATGATGAAACAGAGTAAGAATGTGGCATCAGGAGTCACACAAAGCACTATTATCTGAGACTCCTCCTTTCTTCCTTAGTGTTACATCCTATCAAAATGGATCTCTCCACAGGCGACACCATGGCACTTACCACATTCATCCAGGAGACAGCAGAGAAACCAGGGCTCACAGCCCCTGTTAGGTGTGAAGTGCAGCTCAGACAGGGTCAAGAGTCACCAGTGTGAGTGCAACTGTGTGAACGGGAAGCGAGGTTTTAGTTCTTGTCCAGAGTTCAACCCCATTTCTGTTTAATACCTATGATGGCAGAAGACATTCTACCACTGAAGCACCTCTCATTTCTGTGGTGTGGCTACACCATTCCTGAATGTCACGAGTATGTGTGTCTCTGAGATCTGGTCTGTGGCTTGAGGAAATCCAGCAAAACTGAATACTTCAATCTGTTCAAATGACTGCTGGATCCCTGCACAAGTCTACACAAGGAGGAAACAAGCATTGACTCGCAGACGTTTGCAAGATGAGAGATACCAGGCAAACACCAGTCCTGCCACCCTGCGGAAGTGAACGAGCCAGCAACATCTAAATGCTACTAAAGGGGTTGTCATGGGCAGAGTGATGGATGTTGAATCTAGGCCTGAGATGCCATGTTAACTTTACTAGGTATTTTATGGACAACCACTCCAGAATTACATTTCCTTTTCTTAAGAGCTAAAGAGGGCAGAAGGCCACGGGAATTTGAAATGAACTCTAGCATCCATTCTCACATTCACACACTTAGATCCAAGTGTGAAAGCTTTCTTCATGCTTCTGCAGGTGATTTCCCTAGTCTGTTACCTCACTGTCCCCACATCAGTTCTACCATCACAACTCCACATATCAGTTAATTTGCTTTGAAAGCTGCATATAGTATAATTTGATTTTTTCACGTAATACATGTATATTCCCTGGAATTGATCTAAAAATTCCTTCCCTGGCCATGTTTCACTGTGCTTCAGCCTTTCGATCTGGAAGCCACCGAGGGGCACCCACACCCAGCATCGCCCCCACCTAACACCCCTCCCCTCTCTCCCATCTCTGTTTCTCCTCACTGCTTTTCTTTTATGCTGCAGTTCCTGAGCACCACTGCCTGCCAGATGTGGTGATGAGTGGGGAAGATTATTTGTAAAACCTCTCACAATTTACAAGTGTCAAGTGCAGAGATAGAAACAGATCTTATGAATGACATAGTGTAAAAGTTGTGTTTTGGGGATAATGACATGATCTGAGAGAAATGTATTAACTTGTCTGAGCTCCCCCCACTCAAGTATGTGCTCTGTAAAAGTGAGAATTTTCATCTGTTTAACCCATTGCTGCATCCTATCTAGAAGAGCTGATTAAGCCCTTAATAAGTATAAATAATAAATAAATAAATAAATACTTGCACTAATTTAACCTCATAGCTGATATGGGATAGAGCAAGATTGAATGCAAGTCTTCTAGATCCAAACCTATGAAAACCTAATATATTCAGAAAAGTATGGTTGTTCCAGTCTTAGAGATTGGCCTCAATTATGGATGCCAGGAGTTGTGTCAGTTGGTAATAAATAGTAGCCTCAGTTTTATTACCTAAAAATGGGCTTAATAATAACTTGTGAAAGGATACAACGAATTAAAAACTGTAAAGGAGACATCACACGACCAGGCACCTCTAAAGGCTCGAAAAAAATCTTAGGTTTGGCCAGCGCCTGTGGCTCAAGGAGTAGGGCACCAGCCCCATGTACTGGGGGTGGCGGGTTCAAGCCTGACCACAGCCAGAACTGCAAAAGAAAAAAAATCTTAGTTTTGTTTTGTCTTGTTTTTCTTCTCTTCCTCTTTCCTTTATTTATTTATTGTGTGTGCATGTGTGTGTGTGTGTGTGTGTGTGTGTGTACATCAGTGGTTCTCGACCTTCCTGATGCCACCATGTATCTCCAAAGGGGTCATGACCCACAGGTTGAGAACCACTGGTCTACATGGCCACTTCTTCTTCCACTCTTTTTATTTCTGACTTTTCCTTTGTTTTCCAATTGTATTTACCTCAATCAAATGTACTCCACTAGATGGCTCAACTTTAAAGTAGTTCAACAAATTAAAAATATTTCTCTTACCCCCCCATGGCTACCTTTTTTGATACATCCTCTATGATTCTGGAACTAGAAGAAATTCCCAAGACAGCCCAAAAGAGTCACAAAGATGAGATTCTCATACCTCGTGAGACGAGCTCCTGTTCCTAGATGGGTTTTTCACAAAGACGTGTTCTTTTTCACGAAAGTATTTCATAGCAGGGATCTAATTGATTTCCTCAACAAAAGTCATTCCAGTGTCCGCCCAGCCTTCGCTTTTTAAACATCTCTGTTGGTGTGCGTTTCCCCAAGGTTGTCCCCAGTTGCTCAGCCCCTTTTGTTGGCCATCAGGCTCTCTGTCCCCTTCTCTTCTCTAATTATCTCTGACGCCCTTGGAGCCTGTCACCCTCAGAAAGTCACAGGAGTTGTCACTGCCGTCTTTTCCAGAGATTCCCATCTTAGTGATCTTTGCTCTACTGATTAATGTTTTCCATAATTACAGTTTTCACCTTTTTGTCTAATTTTCAAAACTCATCTTTCTGCAGTCGGGGTTTTGTGTTCCCATTCTTGGTCATTTGATCTTTGTAATGGGTTCTTTCTTATTGACAATCAGTTTGAGTTGGTTCATCTGCTGGTGTTGATATTCTAGGCAGATCAGCTGTTCTTCCTTTTTCTTCCATGATAACTCTCTATTTGATGATTTTTATCTTTCAGTGTTTAATGATGCATTTAAAAAGTACTTCTCTGCATTGTAAACTCCATATAGAGTACTCCTTTATTTCATCTAACCTATATTTTATGAGGCTTTATACTAGTGAAACGTGCTAGTTAACTGAACCTAATGACTCAGCTTGATGCCACTCTGACAGCTTGAAAAAGTCCCACTTGACACCTGTACATCATTCCGGTTCCATTAAATATGAAGCTTCAGTTAGGAAATCCTTTGAGGATACATATTCCCGGGCCAGTTTCATCAGATACAGAAATGCCTTTCCTTTTTCTTCGCAATGATTCTCTATTATAAGAGGGAAAACATCATTCTCTATTATTAGATTTCTCATTTAAACTAAATTGGGCCCTCTACAAAATTTTAAAATAGCAACAGAGGGTGCCAAAAAAATGTATACACATTTTAAGAAAGGGAAAAGCTGTATTAAAATTATAATACTCAAGTAACATTTGACTTCTGCAATTACAAGTGATAACAAATGTGATCAGCATATATTATTATAATTTTAACAGTTTTTCCTTTTCTTAAAATGTGTATACATTTTTGGCACTCTCTGTATATACTACATATATATTTCAATGTCCTCTCAGACTCACTACGCACTTCAGCTTTCATTTGAATTCCTCCTCCACCAACTCACTTATGTTGATTAAATTCATCCTTCATTCTGACTCTCCTGAACATTCTACCACAGACCCCCATTCAAATCTGCCCTCTAGATGTGGAATCCACCCACCTGACATACAACCTCCCTGAAACCCCATCCCATCTAAGTTTATCATGTCACTCTATTATTCTCTCTTTGTCCTTCTTCAGTTATTAAAGTGACTCAAAAGGAATCCTTACTTTCCTGATAATAGCCATTAATGCCTGGAAAGGTGACCCTTGTCAGGTGACTTAATTATACTTTAAAGAGGCTTTTAATGTCTAAACTTGAAATATGATAAAAATGGTTAGAATTTAAAGTTCCATGGAAGATGATCAAGGGAAATATACATGAGTCATAAGGGCAGGGGGAGGGGCTCCTGTCACCTTCCAGTACCATCAGATGCAAAGCTCTTTGCTCTGAGCCTGGGCCTGAGTGTCCTGCTCACTGCAGACTGCCTCCAGGTAACGAAGCTGACTCATAACCTAATCAACCTTCTTACCTTTATTGGGATAGTGATCTGAGTTATTAGCTGAGTCTCTGAAAGCAGAAAGACAATGGTCTCTGAAGGAGAATTCTAGTCGCTCAGGCATTCAGTAGGGCATTTTTTAAAAAACAATTAAATAAAAGATTTAAATTTTCCATATAGTTTAAGAAGTTTAAATTTTTAATTCAAGCTAATTTACAGAGCACTGGCACCTAAGGAAATGGAAAGATGCAAAGGGAGCTTTCTCAGCTGATAAGTGGGTAAGAGCGAAAAATGCTGACAGATCAGCTGGAATTACCTAAAACCAAGAGGCAAGCAAAGCCTGTGGATACCCAAGCCTGGATCAGGAACAGAGATAAATGGGAGCAGAGATCAGAAAGTTCCTCCTCACCCTTCTGCCCATGGTGAAAGGAGACTCACCGCATGTGAGGTACCTGTCTCTAATCGCATGTAAAACTGCAAAACTTGCAGGGTTACCTTGATGTGAACAAGGTTAATGTGCTACTCAAGATTAATTGTGGCTTCACTAAGAAATTTATTGAAGATGAGGAAATCTGAAAGTGAAAGGAGCAACAGAAACCTTGTTAGAAATTCATCACGAGGGGGTGATAGATGAAAGCTTTCAGAAACCAATAATAGGATTTTAAAGATTCACATAAGCATCATTGAAGAGAGCTCTGACGCTTACCTTAGACACACTGGGCTTGGCAGATGGGGGACTGGTGTGGTTACAGTTGTGAGGGGAAGGCCCAGCTGCCCATCTCAAGGTGGACCTCACAAACTGTGCTTTGGTGAGGTGAAAGTGGGTCCTGGATTGGGTCTTCTGCATGGCATTTTTATAGACTTAAGTTTAGGTGGATCATTAAACAAACAAACAAAAACAAAAAAGACAAAAAAAACAAAATAACCACCAGATGGTCTGACGGTAGTTATGAACTTAAGGATTCATAGGCTGCCCACTGGCTGCTCAAGGTTGGACTATTTGCCTACTGTTCTCGAACCTCTGTTTCTCAATAAAAACAACAGGAAAAATCATGATTGTGCTAACTTATATTTTAGTTGTGAGTATTAAATGAGATTATGGATTTAAAATGATCAGCCGAGTCATTTAGCATCCAAGAAAATAAGCTGCCATCAGACCCAGTCTCAGTGTTGTTGTCACCAATAGTAGTGACATGGTGGGTGAAACCACCATCATGCACAAAATGAAGCTGTAGGGACAAACATTGCCCAGTGCACTTCCCAGGGGACCCATCCCCACCGAGATACATTCTATTATGTAATCAGAATGTCTGTGACTGGTTTTTCTCCTCCATAAATTAGAATAGCCAAATAATCACCCTTCCCTTTTCTTTCTTATGGCTTATCAGTCACATAAAAAAAAGTTTGTTATAACAATGTTACTTCTTGTAGAACATGTCACCAATTAATTAGATGGTGCTTATCTTACTGTTGGAATTCAGTGCTGTCTTAGACAAGCTTGAGTAAGCAACCTGGACTCAATCAGCTGTATTAACAGTATGTTCCTGAAAGGGGCAGTTTTCTGGAGAGATTTCCACAAATGGCTGATAGATACACAGATTATGTTATCATCTACTTCAGCAGGCAATATATTTTATTTTTTATTTTTTGTGTGTTTTTTTAATTAAGTTAATTGTGTTCATAAACTCTTAGATTACATATGGTTTTTGAATTGTGGAATTCTCCATGCCTTGACTAAATTATCTATGCATTCCTGCATTATACATTTCTCAAAAGGAAGAATTAAATGTTAAAATGAAAGTTTTCATCATATCTCAAAGTAGAGGATGGTCACCACATGAAGTTTATGAAAGAAGAGCTTCTTGTTTTTACTTCTATGTAGAAAGCTAACTTCATGATAGTTTTCTATTCAGATGGCTAACTCAGCCTTTCTTAGCCTTATTTACTAATTCCTTCTTTTCTTAACTGTCTTCTCATTTTATGCTACTCCTTGGTTGATTTTGTCATGTTGCAAAGATATCTGAAGGCTACTCTGTTTCTACCTCCCAGACCCTTGATCCATGGCCAGTTGGAAATTCCTAAACTTCCTCAAAGGCAACCTGCTCATTTACATACCTAACAATGATTGAAAGCCTATTATGTCCCAGGTTATGTTCTAAGCTGCAAAGATAAAATAAGTCTTACAATCTATTGGAGAAAAAGTTATTAATCAAATAACAATACACTGAAAAAAAATTCAATCTGTAATAACTGATCCATATGTATACAGGGAAAGCAGAGGTTATTATGAAACATTTTAAAAGAGATTGTAAGACAAATTCAGAAAATACTACCCCTCTTCTTCCCTGGCTCCAGATCTCAGCAAATGGCATCACCGCCTCATTGGTTGCACAAACCAAAAATCTAGACATCTCTCAATCTTTCCTTTCGTTCATCCTCATATGTAGTATGTGAGCAAATCTTTTTCGAGATAGAGCATATACTTTTTTTTCAAATTGATCCATTTCTTTCTATCTCCTAGTTCAAGACCAAAAACATCTCCCCTAATTCGTGTTCCTGCACCAACCCTTGGCCCCTCAAATCTACGCTCTGTACAGCAACCAGAATGATGCTTTTAAAAATATTTATCAGGCGGCGCCCGTGGCTCATCGAGTAGGGCGCCAGCCCCATATACCGAAGGTGGCAGGTTCAAACCCGGCCTCGGCCAAATTGCAAAACAGTAAAATAGCTGGGCATTGTGGCAGGTGCCTATAGTCCCAGCTACTCGGGAGGCTAAGGCAAGAGAATCGCCTAAGCCCAGGAGTTGGAGGCTGCTGTGAGCTGTGTGAGGCCACGGCACTCTACTGAGGGTGATAAAGTGAGACTCTGTCTCTACAAAAAAAAAAAAAAATTATCTAGTCATGCCTCACCAGCCAGAAGAAAATAGAAATAAAAGCCTGTTTTCTTTTCTGTTGCTCCTAGTATAAAGATTTGATCCTCACCGTGACTGTAGGATGTGTGTTATGTGGCCCCACTTCCCTCACCAGCTCCCCACATCCCCTCTCTGACCGCCATTCCCCTTGACCATGAAGCCCCTTAGTTAGTTCCTCTAGTGAACCAAATCCTTCTCTCCTCCTGACATTACCCTGTAATGTTTCTCCTGCTGGAAATGTGTTTGCCTTACTCCCAACAGCACCATCACCAGGACAACTTGTCCTTCAACCTTTGGGTTTTAATTGAACATCACTTGTTCAGAATAGCCCTGCTTGGCTTTCACCCCTACCACACCCATGGTAAGTTACATGGGTGTGGGTACATTGATTATGCACCAAACTTTTACTTCAAAAACACTTACCACAATTATAAGTAAGTCATTTAAAGCATGATTCTTTAAGATATTTGTCCTCCACGTGACTATAAGTTCCATGAGGACAAGGACCATTTGTGTCTTGTTTATCATTATTACGTGTAGAATCTGGAAGAGTAATTGTCACAGGGCAGAAATTTAAATTATATTCACTAGCTGAATAAATGAATCGGTAGACAAATATTTATTTTATTTTTTGACAGAGTCTCACTTTGTCACCCTCAGTAGAGTGCCATGGCGTCATAGCTCACATGGCGTCATAGCTCACATGGCAGAGGCTATGGTGCTTACGAGAGCTATGGGTAAAGATGTTGGCCTAATTATAGCCATAGAAAACTCAGCAGCAGTTACAGGAATTTCTTACCATAGGTAGGAAAAAATGTAAGTGTCCTTTAGAGAAATCAGGGAGTTTGAAGATGAGCTCTTTGCTAACATGTTTCACTGAATAATAAAAACAAAATATTTCAACTATATTTATTTTAATTTATTCAACAGCAATTTTTGAACTAAAAATAAAACAGCACTATTACAGACTTGGGCAGTGTGCTAGCAGTGAAAAACATAAATGTAGTCCCTGCCCTTCTAAAACATTCTGTCCAGGGGGAGGAGAATCAGGTAATAAGTAAATAAAAAGTAATAATAAATATAACTTTATGCTATAAAAAATAAGCAAGATATACAGCAATCATTACATATGGAGGAGTCATGTAGTTTCGGAGGTCAGGGGAAACTTCTGTTATGTTATGGTCCTTATTTACCCCTTTCATCAAAACAGAACTCTCAGTTTTCCTTTGCAGAATCAAATCCCCTTCCACTCTCACTTCATGAGTTTCAGATGACAACACCTACCCCCATCTACACACCCAAATACAATTCGGACTTCTCTTCTCCACTCCTGGGATGGATATGCAACTTGCTTTCTCAATTAGAGCAATGCATTACCCAGGCCAAAGTGATTGGATTGATTCAGCAAATCATTGGCACATGACTCAAGCTGAGCCAATGAAAGCTCTCCTTTAGACTTTTCCTGTTACTAGTGGGAATGATACACTTTCTGCTTCTAAGATCTCTAGCTCTGAGGACTATGTAATCAGGAAGTACTAAAGAAAAGTCTAGAGAAAACTTATCTCCAAGTAATACAAAATAGGAGAAAGCCAAGTTAAACGACAAAGGCAAAGAGACTGAACTTATTCTCTTGGTCTTTCCCAATAACTTAGATGTATCCAAGATTAAACTACCTGAAAACTTTAAAATATGACTTTGTATTGTTCAGGCCACTTAATTTCCAATGCTATGCAATGGAGTCTGAGATTCATTTTCTGTCCTATGTACATAAAAAGTCCTGACTAATTTAGCAATCACCAGTGGCTTAGTATTTACTATGTGCCCAGTGATGACTAACTATGATGTGCTGTTTATAAGCATTTTTACAGTTAATCCTTATTATTTTTTTTTAATTCGGGGAATAATGAGTATGAGGTTTAGATATCTCACATAACTTGGCCAGTTCACAGCTTGTGAATGGGAAAGCTGTGATTAGCTTCCAAAGACCGTGCTCTTCAACACAACACAATAATGCTTCTCTGTTCAGCTGCTAACAGCGTCCTCTGCCAAAGCTCCTGGAGCCTACTGGCCTATAGGCTACTGGTCCTATAATAATTCCCACACTGTCAAAGACTCTTGATCCCTTGGAGCCTAGCTCTTCTCTGCCAATTGCTGCCTAAAATAAAATCAGGAAAACCTAGGCAAGGCCCTGGGTAACCAGAGCCACTATGGCTCAATTATATACACTACCCTCTATAATTAGTGTCTAAAGCATATGTTAAATTCTTAAGAAATTCTTAAATTCTTAAGGCATAAATTGGATATGAGGTAGAGAAAGATGGAAAAAGTCATAAAAAATGTTTTCTTTCAATCACTTCTAGAAGACTATATTATATACTTTGGAATAAATCTGTGTGTACATATGTTTTTATTATATGCAATATATGTATATTTAAAGAACATATACACATACATGAACATTACCCTCCTCGCTATATACAAACACACATGATGTATGATACACACTCATATAGTATGCATATATTTGTATATCTGGAAATTTATGCATATGAAATACACTTCCTAGAATGAACTACAAATTAACAAAATAAGATTAACTTTGTTTGAAATGGACAATGGCAACATTGGAGCTGAAAGATCTCAAGAGAGTGGTGTAACTTGACCACAAAAGTCATCATTTGAGACTTAAGAAAGTTTTCAGGTCTTTTAGTCCTAGAACTAAAAAATATTTCCGAATATTAACCTTGTAATTAAAAACATACTATGGGTTATTTTGGAGAATGGTTATTTATTAAATAATAAAATATCTAAATAATTTTAGACTATATTATAAATAGAAATCTGAATGTCTTGTCAACTGGACTCTGGAAGAATTTATAAAGTAATTCTACATATTATTTAATAAGAACTAACCAAACAATGCGCAATTCAGTGTGCAGTTCACTTTCTCTTAGAAGAGAAGTTGGGAGATGGAGAAAGCCCAGTGACATCCAACACCACATCCAGCCTACAGCCCCTCCCAGAGGCCTCCACTCATTCACTCGGCCCACTCCTTCAAACAAGGTAGAGCCACACCATCAGATTACATCTCAGTGAACTCTGAGAATCTAAACAATTTTGAATAGAGGACACAGCAATATGAGTGGGTTAAATAGTAATATTAAATCTGTACTTGATATTTTTGTCTGTTAGGAAGAAAATCAGCTTTGATTTATAGTAAATTTTTTTTCCCTTTTGACCAACTTCTTAGATTTATTTAACAGTACAATTGCAAAAGTTATTTCCCCTATCTGGGCTTCACTAATCTAATCTGTTGCTAGATACACATATATCAGGTTAGTTCATAGATCATTGCTTGAGAAAGATGGAGATACATCAGTAACTTTCATTCTTGGTTGTCCCATAGAATTGCTATATAGTTTTAACAGTTATAGATTCCTGGACCCCAACTGAGAGCCACTGACCTATGGTGTCTAGGCACGGGTCCCAGACAGAACAATTTCTTTAAAGTCCCAAAGGTAATTTTAATGAACATCCACTGTTCAGTACTTCTGAATTAGATGATTTTAAAAGTCCCGTCTGATGCTAAATTTTGCAATTTTTAAAATTGCTAATTTTAAAACTGATTTTTTTTTATGACTAGAGCAAATAATTTTAATGAACCCTTTGATGCATATCTCAAAATCAACTGTACAAGTATCGGGGTTTTTGCTTAGGGATGTCTTCAATTAAGTAAGAGAAAAGTAATTAGTAGCTTAAATAAACAAGAGAGTTTTGTCCCCCCTCCCAATAGAATAAAAGTCCAGATATAGAGAGTCATTGGCATTGTCCCAGAAGCTCAGTGAAGTTGAGGTGATCTCTTTGGTCACAAAATAGCTCTTGCAATCCCAGCCACCCTAGCTCCTTTCAAGGCATGAAGAAGGGAGAAGAAGTAAAGATGGGTAGCTAAACCATCTCCTTCAATCAGGAAAGCAAACCCTTAGCAAATATCTTCTGAATGGACATCTAAATAGGTCCTCATGACAGAACAGGGTCATAAGGCCACTTTTGGTTACAAATCATACTGAGAATTGAATTGGACCAGCCATAATCTATTGCCAGGGTTGACCACATTGTTAGCTACGCCAAGTACAGAAAAAAAGAAAAAAGCTTCTGGTTAATATATAAGAAGATGGATATTTAGTAGAAAACATTGCAAATTATTTTAATTTGGCTTAGATGAAAAAAATTGAGATGAAGTTCAATTATACTTGGTTTTAGAAAATGATAGTGATTTACCATAATATACAAAAATGTTCATGTGCTCATGCAAATGCCAAAGAATGACTTCAAAATACTTTTAAGAAAAATAAAAAAAAAGAATTTTAAGAAATGAACCTGGCCAGGTGCAGTGGCTTACACCTGTTATCCTAAAACTCTGGAAGGATGAGGCACACGGGTCATTTGAACTTGAGTATGAGACCAGCCTAAGCCAGAGTGAGACCCTGTCTCTAAAAAGAGCAGGGTAACCTGTAGTCCCAGTTACTTGGTAGATTGAAGCAAGAGAATCACTTGAACCCAAGAGTTTGATGTTGCTGTGAGGTGTAACGCCACAAATGGTACTGAAGCCAACAAAGTGAGACTCTGTCTCAAAAAAAAAAAAAAAGAACCTACAAATATAATAAGTATTATATAGAGAGATATTCTATCTTACAATGTCATTATTTTGAAAAATAATATTTCATTTAGATGCATAAATTCTTGTGTTACACATTTAGTCCACATACTTCATTAATAATCCTTAGTTTCTTACACTGTTAAACCAAGAATTGTACATGATAGAAAATAAGTCAGGAACAAATATAAGTGTTTTGTTTAAAATCATTGAATTTTAAAAATAAGGATTTTTAAAATCTACCAAAGTATTGTTCGTTTTGGCAACAGGTACAAAAAGGCTTAAAATGAAACACACATTATTGGCTCTGCTATTAAATTTAGAGAATTTTTTCCATAGAAAATAATACAAAAGTATAAAATGTTATTTAAATAACATCAAAAATGTTTAATGTGTTTAACTGTCTAATAACAATGTATATGGACTACACATTCACATAATGGAATACCATTTTGTCATTAAAATTATTTAATAATTAAGAATAACCTGAAGAAATGTCAGAATGTATTAAATGAGAAATGATGGTACCAAATTATGCACGTCATGTTTCAAATTGTCTACATAGTAATTTGTTTATTGAATACATACTGATACTAGGATTAATGCTTTGTATATATTTATTTCATTAGATTCTCATAACGCTGTGAGATAGGTTCTTTATCCTCCTCAACTTACTGACAAGGAAACTGAGGTTTAGAATAATTATGAAACTTATTCCAAAACACATAGCTAATAAATGAGTGCTAGGATGCAAACTCAGGAAACCTAGTGTCAGAATCTGGGCTTAAATGTCTACAATAATATATACCTAGGAAAAAAACTTCAATAAAAAGGCTACAAAGAGCAACAGAAGATGTGTCTGAATGGTAAAATCACACTACTCTTGCTGTATTTTTCAAAATTTTAAGAATAACTATGTGTTAACAATAATCAGAAAATATAGTGATTTGGCTGGGTGCAGTGGCTCACACCTATAATCCTAACAATCTGGGAGGCAAAGGCAAGTGGATCTCTTGAGCTCAGGAGTTCGAGACCAGCCTGAGCAAGAGCGAGACCCTATCTCTAACAAAAATAATAGAAAAATTAGGTAGGCATGGTGGTGTATGCCTATAGTCCCACGTACACAGAAGGCTGAGACAAGAGGATTGCTTGATCCCCCAAGAGTTTGAAGTTACTGTGATTTATGATACCACGACACTCTACCCGAGGGTGACAGAGTGAGACTCAAAAAATAACTAAACTAAAATAAATACAGTGATTATTTGATAGGTTTTCAAATCCAGTAATCACTTATTACGGGTTTAAGCCTGATTTCACAGGCAATCGCATCAGCTTAGGCTCTACTCAGCAATTCCTGATAATGTGATCTCTATGAAGTTTTTATTCTCTGTATTGAGAGATAAGACCTTTCTAAAATCACAACCCATGAAACCTAACAGCTCATGCACAGTATCCCCTATACAGTCATCTTTGAGATCAATAGTCTTATGACAGCTACCATAAAGTGGATTCATGGGAAGGAAATAAAATTCTTTTATTTTTTTCATGAAATCAAGAAGGAAAAGGAAAAAGAAATCCCTGATATATGTTCACAAACGAAATAAAATTGCATTCAATGCCTAAGGTGCATCTTAGAAGGGTACAGGTGAAACTCAATAAATGCAGAATACAAATGTCTTCATATAGTGATTAAGAAAATGCCATGAAGGCTATGTTAAACAGTTTGATTAAAGTATTTCAGATTGTATATGATGTCAGCACATTGTGCCCCATGACTGCACTAATGTACACAGCTATGATTTAATAAAAATTTAAAAAAAAGAAAATATTTCAGATTTTATATGAAACCAGCACATTGTACCCCATGATTGCATTAATGTGCACAGCTATGATTTAATTTTTAAAAAATTGCATTCAATGAACTAGCAGGCATCTAGTAAAAGAATGAGAGAAAGCTGAAAATAAAGACATCCAGAAAGATCTCCAACTAAAAAACCAAGAATAAGAACAATCCAGAGATTAAAAGGTTTATGTTAATAAACATGCATGGGTATTCAGTGCTGTCTAAACTTTAAAATATATAAACATACGCATATCAATGAATAAAAAGTGATCTGAAGATACCATTACCAAAACCTCACAGCCAGAGGTCATGAGTATATCTCTGCTGAAGACTAAGTGTGGACAAGCACAGCAGGGAAGCTTTCAATTTTTAATTTACAAAGGACTGCGTTCATCCATGTTTTGAAAATGGTATATTTAAACATATTCATTTATGCAAATTTTGAAGAAATAAAGCAAATAGTTGCATAGTTTTCATAATTACCATCTATCACAGTCACGATACTTAACTATAACCCATTTGTGTTATTGATGTTGTTCCATAAATCTTAATAATAACTCTACGGTGTAACTGTAACTCTATTACAGCGTAATAATACACTATAGCATATGTTTGTGCTATGCAATTTTTTTAACAAAGGAAAAATTAATTTACTTCCACAAGTTTAATGGTAATAAAGCTAAAAATATTTTTACTTTTGTTTTTGAGAAGAAAGGAAAATTATTGTTTCATCTGCAAATAGTATTGCTTCTAATTTTGATCACAAAATGAATATCTGAATAAGGAAACAAGAATGCGAGCAAAAAGCACATATAGGTTGGGCACGGTGGCTCACAACTGTAATCCTAGCTCCCTGGGAGGCCAAGGTCGGTTGATTGCTCCAGCTCAGGAGTTCCAGACCAGCCTGAGCAAGAGTGAGTACTAAAAACTAGAAAAACTAGCAATGTGGCAGGTGCCTATAGTTCCAGCTACTAGGGAGGCTGAGGCAGGAGGATCATTTGAGCCCAAGAATTTGAAGTTGCTGAGAGCTATAATCCCACAGCACTCAACCCAGGGTGACGGAGTAAGGCTCTTAACTCAAAAAAAAATGAAGAAGACATAATTTATAATGGAAAATTTGTTTCATTTTCTGTACAGCAAGAAAATTCAGGTATTCTGATTGTGGAGTTTTTTTGTTGTTGTTTTTTTCTTTTTAGAGACAGAATCTCACTTTATCACCCTCAGTAGTGCTGTGACATCACAGCAATCTCCAACTCCTGGGCTTAGGCGATTCCCTTCCCTCAGCCTCCAAGTAGCTGGGATTAGAGGCACCTGCTACAATTCCTATGGTTTTGTTGCAGTTTGGCCTTGGCCAGGCTTGAACCTGCCACCCTTGGTATAGTTGGCCCATGTTCTACCCACTGAGCCACAGGGTGCCTGATTGTTGAGTTATAAATATACTCTACCCTGCTTATTCAGCCCATTTGTCCAGAATAAAGTTATTATTCTATCAGACTTTATCTTTCTTTTTACAAAAGCATTTCTTCCTAGATGAAAATCGAAGGGGAAAAAAAAATACCCATCCAATATATAATTATTTTTTCCTAGTTTTGAAAGTCTCAAGCCACTATTTATTCATATACATAGATGCATAAAACTTCATAGCAGCAATAAAGTTCAATCAGCAGAAACAATATATTGCAATGTATTTTGACATGCATTAGAGAATTTTAAAATAAACATAATTATTTTATCCTCTGGGCTTAATTCCTTTCTTTTTTTCATTCTTTCTTTATTTTTTCTATTAAGCAATATTAGTAATAATAATGCCAAGAAAGTAA
>CAUYON010190174.1:0-46133 GCA_963573935.1 Arctocebus calabarensis
CCGCCAAACAACAATAACGGCTGCAACCAAAAAATGGCCGAACGTTGTGGTGGGCGTCTGTAGTCCCAGCTACTTGGGAGGCGGAGGCAGGAGACTCACTTGAGCCCAGGAATTGGAGTTTGCTGTGAGCTGTGATGCCACTGCACTCTATCTAGGGTGACAGCTTGAGGCTCTGTCTCAAAAAAAAAATAGAAAAATTAGCTGGGCATAGTGACATGCACCTGTAGACCCAACTACTCAAGAGGCTGAGGCAGGAGGATAATGAGGCCAGGAGTTTGAGGTATAATGATGACATGAGGCTGCGCAAGTTGGCTCACACCTGTAATCCTAGCACTCTGGGAAGCCAAGGTGAGTGGGTTGCCTGAGGTCACAAGTTTAAGACCAGCCTGAGTTAGAGTGAGACACTGTCGCTAAAGATAGCCAGGTGTTGTGGCAGACACCTGTAGTCCCAGCTACTCGGGAGGCTGAGGCAAGAGACTCACTTGAGCCCAAGAGTTTGAGGTTGCTGTGAACTGTGACTCCACAGTACTCTATTAGGAGTATCAAAGTGAGACTGTCTGAAAAAAATTACTTAAAAAATATATATATAATGATGCCATGGGACCCTAGCTAAGGTGACAGTGCAAGACTCCCCCAAAAGAAAAAAAAGACTATTATTGATTAATAATTTATTGATATATTAATAAATAATTATTAATAAAATAATGTATTAATAAATTATTCAGGAAAAACAAAGATATACCTCCTCTCTAATTTGAAAAAGAAAATAAAAAGTCTGTTCTATGACTTCAGATTATTAGCGACCTTCTTAGAATTTCAATATAGATGACCAATATATAGTGACTAAATATTGAAATTCTGAGACTAAGAAAGTTTCAGATACTTTCCTGCATGTAGTATGTCTCTATATTGAAACAGTACTCAGGGACGTATAGAATGTAAAAGTTAAAAAAGAGCATATTGGCTTGGCGCCTGTGGCTCAGCGGTCTAAGGCGCCAGCCACGAACACATGAGCTGGCGGGTTCGAATCCAGCCCGGACCACCAAACAACAATAACGGCTGCAACCACAAAATGGCTGGGCGTCATAGCGGGCGCCTGTAGTCCTAGCTACTTGGGGGGCGGAGGCAAGAGACTCGCTTGAGCCCAGGAATTGGAGGTTGCTGTGAGCTGTGATGACACAGCACTCTATCCAGGGTTACAGCTTGAGGCTCTGTCTCAAAAAAAAAAAAAAAAAAGCATGAACTAAGTTGACATACCACTTAAAAGCAATATGATCTTAAGTGTCTTCTCTCCCACTTTTTGGTCATTTTTTCTCTATGCATGCTACTCCTTCCTCCTGCGTTTAATTTCCTTCTTGATAAAGGAAATCCTTCAGTGTGTTATTTTATTTATTATTTTTTTTTAGAGACAGAGTCTCATTTTATTGCCCTCAGTAGAGTCCCGTGGCATCACAGGGCACAGCAACCTCCAACTCCTGGGTTTAGGCGATCCTTTTACCTCAGCCTCCCAAGTAGTTGGGACTACAGGCGCCTGCCACACGTCTGGCTTTTTTTTTTGTTGCGGTTTGGCTGGGGCTGGGTTCGAACCCCCCATCCTCAGTATATGGGGCCGGCACCCTACTCAATGAGCCACAGGCACCACCCAAGTGTGTTATTTTAGTAAAAGTCTCTGAGAAGTAAATACTCTCTTTGTGTTTTGAGTTGATTCATGCTCCCTCCCTACCAAAAAGGGTGTTTTGAAGTCTTAACTCCCAGTATCTCAGAATATGACCATATTTGAAAAGAGGGTTATTACAGAGATAATAAAGTTAAATGAGGCCATTAGGACAGGCACTAGTCCATTATGACTGATGTCATTATAAAGAGGAGAAATTTTGGGTGGTGCCTGTGGCTCAAGGAGTAAGGTGCCAGCCCATATACCAGAAGTAGTGGGTTCAAACCTGGCCCTGGCCAAAAACTGCTAAATAAATAAATAAATAAATAAGAGGAGAAATTTTGGCTTGGCGCCTATAGCTCAAGCGGCTAAGGTGCCAGCCACAGACAACAGAGCTGGCGGATTCGAATCCAGCCTGGGCCTACCAAACAACAATGACAACTACAACCAAAAAATAGCCAGGTGTTATGGCAGGCATCTATAGTCCCAACTACTAGAGAGGCTGAGGCAAAAGAATCACTTAAGCCCAGGAGTTGGAGATTGCTGTAAACTGTGACACCACAGCACTCAACCCAGGGGTGACAGCTTGAGGCTCTGTCTCAGAAAAAAAAAATTGGAAAAAAAAAAAAAGAGGAGAAATTTTGACACAGAGACAGTTATATACAGAGGGAGGACTATGTGAAAAGACATAGGGAGAAAGCCACATTTAGATTCTAATTATGCTTCCACAGCCAAGGAGCATCTGGGGTTAACAGAGACTGGAAGAGACAGTGAAGGATTCTTCTCCTACACGTTTCAAAGCAAGAGTGATCCTCCCAGCACCATCATATCAGACTTAGGGCCTCCAAAACTGAGACAAAAAAATTGTGTTGTTTAGGCCAGTCATCATGGCTTATGCCTATGATCCTAACACTTTGGCAGGCCAAGATGAGAAGATCACTTGAAGCCAGAAGTTTAAGACCAGCATGAACAACATAGGAAGATACCACCACCTCCATCTGTATTAAAAAAAAATACTAGCCAGGGGAAGTAGTACCTACCTGTTGGAAAGCAGAAGGATTGTTTGAGCCTAAATGTTTTGAGGCTCCAGACTAGGTGACAGAATGAAACCCTGTCTCAAAATAAAAGTATGTTGAACCATGTACATCTCTCAGTTTCTGCTTTACACTTAACTATCTTTCAATTTCCCTGTGCCATCCTTGATTTTATACACCACTAATTTATTAATTCTTTTCCTTTTCTTTTTTTTTTTTTTCCAAGACAGAGTATCACTTTGTTGCTCTCAGTGGTATCATAGCTCACAGTACCCTCAAAATCTTGGGCTTAAGCAAATCTCTTGCCTCAGCCTCCTGAGTAGCTGGGACTACAGGTGCCCACCACAACACCCAGCTATTTTTTTTTAATAAATATTTCACACTTAACATATGCATCTTTAATCAACAAAAAAGTCCCAAATGTACAAGTGAAAAAATCCAAACTGTTGACACAGGCCTAACTAATACCAGCTACTTTTATGTACAGCTGTATAAGTTCAAAAAAGCTATCCTATATGTATATGCCCAGCTATTTTTAGAGACAAGTTCTCTTTCTGGCTCAGGCTGGTCTCAAACTCATGAGCTGGAGTAAACCATCCACCTCTGCTTCCCAGAGTGCTAGGATTACGGGCGTGAGCCACCATGCCCAGCCTATTAATTCTCTTTTCAACTATGTCTAGTTTACTGCTAAAACCATCCATGGGGGTAGGTTTCAGGGGTTTTTGGTTTTGTTTTTGTGTGAGACAGGGTCTCACTCTGTTCCCCAGACTAAAGTGCCATGGCATCAACCTACCTCACAGCAAACTCAAACTCCTGGATCCTCCCGCATCAGCCTATCACAGTACTAGGATAACAGACACCCTACCCAGTTTTTATCTTAATTCTTGATACTACATGAGTGAAGCAAATTTGGGAGAAAATAAAACTTGATATGAGCAAAAAGTTGGCAGTATGTAATACGCATTTATGAACTGGAAGTCACTGGAATATGTTTCTACATCTCCCTTTCATTTGGGCATTTAAAATAACTAAGTCATTTCCTTTCTTACTCTGGAAACTTCTAAAAATCATAGGAAGAAACTGTGTCTAAAAGCTCTGATGGGGGCCAGGAACGGTGGCACCTGCAATCCTAGCACTCTGGGAGGCCAAGGGGGTGAATTGCTTGAGCTCAGGAGTTCAAGACCAGCCTGAGCAGGAGAAATACCCAAGCTCTCCTAAAAATAAAAAAATTAGATGGATGTGGTGGCGGGCACCTGTAGTCCCAGCTACAGGGGAGGCTGAGGCAAGAGAATTGCTTGAGCCCAAGAGATTGAGTTGCTATGAGCTAGGCTGATGCCTTGGCACTCTACCCAGGATGGCAGAGTGAGACTCTGTCAAGAGAAAGGGTTTGGCACCTGTAGCTCAAGCAGCTAAGGCGCCAGCCACATACACCAGAGCTGGCAAGTTCGAATCCAGCCTGGGTATGCCAAACAACAATGACAACTACAACCAAAAAACAGCCGGATGGGCGACGTTGTCCCAGCTACTTGGGAAACTGAGGCAAGAGAATCACTTAAGCCCAAGAGTTGGAGTTGCTGTGAGCTGTGATGCAACGGCACTCTGCCCAGAGCAACAGCTTGAAGCTCTGTCTCAAAAAAAAAAAAAAAAGAAAGAAGGAAAGAAAGAAAGAAAGGAGAGAGGGGTAGAAGGAAGGAAGATTACTTACTTTTTTTTTCTTTTGGAGACAGAGTCTTACTTTGTCACCCTCAGTAGAGTGCTGTGGCCGCAGCAACCTCAAACTCTTGGGCTTGAGCGATTCTCTTGCCTCAGCCTCCCAAGTAGCTGGGACTACAGGTGCCCACCACAACACCCACGAATTTTTTTGTTGTGGTTTCATTGTTGTTTAGCAGGCCTGGGCCAGTTTTGAACCTGTCAGCCCCAGTGTATGTGGCCACTGAGCTATGGGTGCCAAGCCCTTTTAAAAAGGCTTACTTACTTTTAAAAAGAGAGATTAAAAAAAAAAAAAAGGCTCTGAAGACTATGCAGTGGACACTTGCCCAAAGAATAACCAGTCTTCTATTTTTTTTTTTTTTTTGAGACAGAGCCTCAAGCTATCACCCTGGGTAGAGTGCCGTGGCATCACAGCTCACAGCGACCTCCAGTTCCTGGGCTCAAGCGAGTCTCCTGCCTGTGCCTCCCAAGTAGCTGGGACTACAGGCGCCTGCCACAACGCCCGGCCATTTTTTGGTTGCAGCCATCATTGTTGTTTGGCAGGTCCAGGCTGGATTCGAACCCACGAGCTCAGGTGTACGTGGCTGGCGCCTTAGCCCGTTGAGCCACAGGCACCGAGCCTCTATTTTTTTTTTTTTAAGAGACAGGATCTCACTCTGTTTCCCAGGCTGGAGTGTAATGGCTTGAACTTCTTGGGCTCAAGCAATCCTCCCACCCCAACCTAGAGATTATAGGCACATGCCGTTGCACCCAGTGTTTGTTATTTTTATTTAATAAAACCAGACTTTGTTTCCTGACAGTGTTGAATAAATAGATAGACTTTATATTCTAGTCTTGCTAGTAAAAGGATGTATTCCTCTGAGGCTCAATCAGTCCATAATTATGGAATCTGATAATGTGATCTCCTGTTATCTCTCAAATCTGCTTGTCAATGCTCAATACATTTTTTTTATTCATTCAAGCAAATATGTATAAATTATCGGCTAGGCACTGTTCTAAGCCCTTGAGATATACAATAACGAGACAAACTCCCTGATCTCATGAAACATATGTTCCATTGGGGAAAGGCAAACAATAAACATACAACAAATAATTTTAGGCATTAATAAGTTAACAATTAAAAAGAAAGCAGCATAGTTAGAGACTGACTGGACGAAGCCACTTAGGTGTGGGAAATTGCCTGGGATGTCATAAAATTTGAGATGAATCCTGAAAAATGCAAATAAGCCAGCCTTGCAAAGAATTGGGGAAAGAGCATTCCAGACAAAGGAAATAGCAAGAGCAACAAATATAAGATGGGAACAGACTTGGCATATTTGAAGAACAAAAAGAAGAAGCCGTTGTGGCTAAATGGGAAGAATGGTAAAAGATGATGTAAGAACAGGGGGCCAGACTAAGACAGCTTGTAAGCTACAACCAGGGTTAGAATGCTCTTCTGACTGTGTTTAGAAAGCTATTGAATGATTTCAAGCAGGAAAATGATATGATCACATTTTAAAAGGAACATCATAGGCTCTAAATGGAGACTAGATTAGAGAGAGCAAGAGTAGAAGCAGGAAGAGCAGTTAGGAGACGACTGCAGTAGTCAGAGAGAAGGATGATAGTGGCATGGAAAAGATGATAGCAATGGAGACAGAAGTTAATGAATTCAGGTCAAGTTTACTGAATTAAATGAAGGGATGGATATGTGTTTAGAGGGAATGGCATTGAAAGAAAGGAACCAAAGTTGATCGCTAACTTCTAAATAAGTATGCTGAGCAAAAGACACCAAAAAATAACATACCGTAGGATTCAATTTATGAAAAATGCAAACAATCTAGGTTACGGCTGGGTCTTAAAAAAAGAAAACAAATTTAAAGTGATAAAAGATCAGTGGTTGCCTGACAGGAGGGAAAAACAGGTGGGATCTGGGAAAGAGAAGGAGGGATTACAAAAGAACATGAAGTGGGGTGGCACCTGTGGCTCAGTGAATAGAGTGCTGGCCCCATATACTGAGGGTGGCAGGTTTGAACCCAGCCCTGGCCAAACTGCAACAAAAAAATAGCTGGGCATTGTGGTGGGCACCTGTAGTCCCAGCTACTTGGAAGGCTGAGGCAAGAGTATCGCCTAAGCCCAAGAGCTGAAGGTTGCTGTGAGCTGTGACACCACGCCACTCTACTGAGGGTGACAAAGTGAGAATCTTGTCTCTAAAAAAAAAAAAAAGAAGAAGCAACTTTTATGAACTTTTATGGTAATGAACATGAATATATTTATTATCTTTGACTATGAAGATGGTTTCTTGGGTGGGGACTTATCAAATGGTACACTTTAAAATATTCAGTTTTAGGTCAGGCTTGGTGGTTCATGGGTATAACTATAGCACTCTGGGAGGCTGAAGCAGGTGGATTCCTTGAACTAAGGAGTTTGAGACTAGCCTGAGCAAAAGCAAGACTCCCATCTCTACTGAAAATAGGAAAACTGACTGGAGCATTGTACCAGGCTTCTGTAGTCCCAGCTATTCAGGAGGCTGAGACAGTAGGATCTCTTGAGTCCAAGAGTTTGAGGTTGCTGTGAGCTATGACTCTATGGCACTCTAGCCTGGGGCAAGAGTCTCTCTCTCTCTCACACACACACACACACAAATAGCTAGCTGGGCATTGCAGTGAGCACCTGTAGTCCCAGCTACTTGGGATGCTAAGCCAAGAGTTTGAGCTTGCCATGAACTGTGACGACACCATGACATTCTACCCAGGGCAACAGAGCGAGACGGTCTCAAAAAAACAAAAAACAATTCCCAGGTTTTTCACCTGAGCAAACTAACTGAATGGTTATGTCTCCTTTCCTTAAGAAAGGAAAATTAATCCTTACGATACAGACTATAAGCGGTCTTAAGGATGTTCTGCAGGAATAATAAGAATAGGGCGGCACCTGTGGCTCAGTGAGTATGGCGCCGGCCCCATATACCGAGGGTGGCGGGTTCAAACCCGACCACGGCTGAACTGCAAAAAAAAAGGAATAATAAGAATAATCCTGTCTCTTGTGAGTAGAATATAAATTAGAACATAGGTTCAGCAGCTATAACAAAGATCCAAAATAGCAATGGCTAAAAAAAGATAGGGCAGCCCCTTGGCTCAAAGGAGTGGGGCACCAGCTCAATATACCAGAGGTAGTGGGTTCAAATCTGGCCCCGGCCAAAATAAAAAATAAAAAGATACGATATTGTTTCTCTCTGTCACAGCCAACCAGGTATAAGCTGTCTAGGGCAAGTCTGTGAGTCCCATGATGCCAGAGGTCTCAGGCTCCTTCTATCTTATCATAAGATCCAAGATGACTCATCACTACCGTGTTCATAGTCTACCTCAAAGAACAGGGAAAAGGAAGGGAGTGGCTCACCCTTTCCCTTTTAAGGCATGTCCCATAAGTTGTAGTTGTAGTTCTATTCAAATTGCAAACAGACTCACTCAGCCAATTCTGGTTTTAAGAGAGGCTGGGAAATTTAGTTATTATTATGATTTTTCTCTGTCTTTTTTTTTTTTTTTGTAGAGACAGAGTCTCACTTTATCGCTCTGGATGGAGTGCCGTGGCGTCAACCGCTCACAGCAACCTCCAACTCCTGGGCTTAGGTGATTCTCTTGCCTCAGCCTCCCGAGTAGCTGGGACTACAGGCGTCCACCACAACACTGGCTATTTTTCTGTTTTGCAGTTCAGCCGAGGCCGGGTTTGAACCCGCCACCTTCGGCGTATGGGGCCGGTGCCCTACTCCATGAGCCACAGGCGCCGCCCTCCCTTTTTTTTAAAATGTGGTGAAGAGTCCCCCAAGGTTGTTAACTGGGGACTAGGTCTGCTTTAAGTTTTCAAAAGCTCCCCTGAGGCCATAGCCAGGGGGCATCAGGACTGACAGTTCAGTACCTGTTTTTCTAGCTTGGGGACTGCCTCCCAGCTCCCCTCTCTCCCCAGCTGAAGGCTGACAGTCACTGTTGCCGCTGTTGCCGTCTCCACTTCTCCTTCTCTTCTGGAGTCCTTGTGGCCATCTGCCTTCCCTTACTTCTGCCCTGCTGCACACCTCATCATGCGTCATCTCCTCCCAAACCCCTCCAGGTCCACCACCTCTGGGCTTTATATCACAGTTCCTGTCTCTCCCTCCTGCTGTGTGCCTCCTCCTTGGGACTCTCTCTGTCCCTTGTCCCCCAGTATCTCTTTTGATTGGCTATCTGGGAAGTAGAAACCCTGGATATGCACAACTCAACTCCTTCCTTGCTGCTCTGGGGGAGGCCGCCTGTCTTGACTGCTTCCTTTGTGGGCTGCCTTTGTCAGAGAGGCCCAGTCCATATCCTAAGCTTGCCAATTCTGGAGTTGAGTTTACTGTCAGTTTAAAATTTAGTGCTAGAATCATGAAGGCCAAAGCCCACAGATAAATAAATGCCTTGTCCTCCAACAAGGCCTGAATGTTTGTGTCTCCCCAAAATTCATATTTTGCAGGCCTAACCTCCAATGTGGCATTGGAAGGTTGAAAGTCATTAGGTCGTGCAGGTGGGGCCCTCATGAATAGGATTAGTGCTCTTACAAAGGGAACCCAGAGACCAATCTTGCTTTCCTTCTGTCATGTGAGGACATGGAGAAAAGGTGGCCTCATGCAATCTGGAAGAGCACCCTTACCGACATGCTGGTGTCTTGATCTCAGATTTCTAGCCTCTAGAACTATGGGAAATAAAATTTTCTGATTTATAAGATACCCACTCTGTTTTACTTTCTTACGGCAGCCCAGACTAAGACATCTCATCAGTCATACAGGGTGATACTTTGGGTTCTACCTCTTACTGCTTACTTCTCACTTGCTTCAGAACCCAGGTATTATTTGTTGAACCCTCAGAAAGCTGCCAGAATAAGGGTTTCTACTTGTCTGGAGAGGTCGCAGCCCGTTCTCACTTACTTGCTTGTCCCCTGTGTGTTTGCAGGATAGATGTTTGTGCCTGTTGGTTTGAAATGAGAGGAAAGGACTTTCCCTTCCAAGAAGGAGTAGAAGACAACATCAGACAATGCTGTTGCTGTAACAAGTGGAGAAAACAATGACACCAGGGAAATAGTATTATGCTGACCTTAGAGCTGTGGATGAGAGAAGAAAGACCTCCTTCAGGGCTGGTGGGACAGAGACCCACTAGGTTTTCTGTAAAACATCTGGGTGGACTCATGTGAAGAACAGGAAGAATAAACCAGGAATGACTCAAACTAACTAGACCCAGCCCCCAACTCAGCTTCCTTCCTTGTGGAGTGAGGTAATCTGCTCCCTCCTGTCAACTAGCCAGAGGACAGGGTGAACTTCTTCTACATCCTCCAGAGTTCTTTGACACATACTGTCCAGCATACGTTAAAAAATTTAGAGATACATGAAGAGGCAGAAAAATGTGAACAAAAATGAAAAAAAAAAAAAACCTGCAGAAGGGGTCAAGGACTTTTAAGTTAATAGATAAGGACTTCAAAATAATTACAAAAAATATTTTAAATGAAATAGAGGAAAAGATGAAAAAATAGATAAAGAAAGAATTGAACAGAAAATTGGAATCTAAAGCAATTAAGTGGACATTCCAATATGGTCTCTGAAATCAAGAATTCTCTCTCAGGCAGATTTCACGGTAGCCAGACAAGGCTGGGTTAGTGATGCCAAAACCAATGAGAAATTTTCAGACTGAAATACAAAGAGAATGGCAAGAACAAAGGAGAGTATGAAAGACACCTGGGGAAGCATCAGGTAGCCCCAGAGGAGAGGGCCGGGGCTGGGCAGAAGCAATATTTGATGATACAGTGGCTGAAAAATTTTCAAAACCAATTAAAAAAAATCAATCCACTCATTCTCAGCAAACCCCAAGCAGGATAAATACAAAGAAAACCACACTTAGATGCATCATGGTCAAACTACTAAAACAAAGATAGAGACTTAGAACTGTTTTTTAGAAAAAGGCACATCCTCTGCAAAAGAGCAATTATAAGCATACAACTGACTTTTCAGTAGAAACTCTACCTTGTGGGCAGAATGATGTCACTCAAAGATGTCCAGGCCTCAATCTCTGGAGGCTGTGATTATGTTACCCTACCTAAGAGACATTGCATATATGATCAAGGATCTTTAGATAGACTGTCCAAGCAGGCTTCGTGCAGTCACAGGATCCTTATAGGAGGAAGCAGAAGAGGCAGAGTCACAGAAGGAGATGTGAGGATGAAGCAGGGTGGAGGGACACAATGGCTGTGGAGGGGACATGAGCCAGAGAACGACAGCAGCCTCTGGAAAACTAGAAAGGCAAGGAAACTCCTAGAACTCCTGCTAACACCTTGATTTCATGTCCCAGCCTGAATCTAGAGTGGTAAGATAATAAATGTGTGTATATTATATATTGCGTACTTCCTGGGTGAAGAACTCAATTACAGCTTGGACTTTAACCTTACAAAAGCAAACTATGTAACTTAATCATATGTATGAAAAAGAAGTTTGTTTTTTTAAGTCACTAAGTTTGTAGTCATTTGTCATAGCAGCAGAAGGAAGCTAATACACTACAGAAGTCAGCTCACTATGGAATGGCATCTCTCTGAGGGGCCACATAAATGAATAGAATATCTGTCACTTTGGACACCAGATCCCTTACCTCTCTCTGTATTCTTAAAGTGTGGGGATCCCATCAGCTAATCACAACAAGACCCTTGGATACAAGCTTTGACACCTCAACTTGCCTTAGAGACAGATGAAGCTCAAATCTCTTGACAAACCTTAGCACTTTTTCTTCTTCCTTTTTTTTTTTTTTTTAATTTGAAACAGAGTCTCACTCTGTTGCCTACTAGACTGCCATGGCCTCAGCCTAGCTCACAGTAACCTCAAACTCCTGGGTTCAAGTTATCCTCCTGCCTCAGTCTCCTACTAGAGTTTCTACTGAAAAGTCAGTTGTATGCTTATAAGTAGCTGGGACTATAGGCGCCTGCCACACACCTGGCCAATTTTTCTATTTTTAGTAGAGATCTTTAATGGGAAAAGATCTCTTTAGATCACTCTTGCTCGGCTCCAACTCCTGGTGTCTGATGATCCCACCACCTCAGCCTCAGCCTCCCAGAGTGCTAGGATTACAGACCTGAGCCACTGTGTCCAGCAACCCTAGCACTTCTAGTACAAGGTTATTGAAAACAGAAGAATAACTAATGAATTATAACTAGATTCTAATAAATATAATATTGCCATAATATAATATAATTACAAATTATAACTAAATTAATTTATAACTAGTTAATGTGATTTTTTTTCCACATTTTTTTTTACATTTTCTTATCCCCATTTAGCTAGGACAGGATTCAGATTATTATAGCTGGATTAAAAAGAGATAGCAATTCTCCCCTGGCAAGGGAGACACCAAGAACACAAAGTTGGGTCCCAGGTCCAGCTCGTCCACTGCGCTGCTGATACGCTGACCCTGTGAGTTCTCCAAATGCAGGAAACTGGACCATGTAGTTTGTGGTAGTGGGGGAGTGTGTCCATGCTCTCCCCTAATATAAGTAAATAAATACATAAATAAATAAATAATGTTTAAAAAGAAAAAGAAACAATGTTTCTTGATATCCAGGAGAAGCTCCTAAAACCCCCTTCAGAAGAAAGAGTGAGGCTTTCAATGGTAAGAGTCCGGTACATGAGAGACAAGTCTTCTTGCTCCCCAAAGCCCGAAAGACAGAACGTGGAGTGCTGTTTTGTTTTATTAGGGTAAAATACACATAGCATAGAGTTTACCACTTCACCTATTTTTGTGTGTACAGCTCAGTGGCACTAAGTCCATGCACATTGTTGCACAACCGTCACCACTGTCCATCTCCAGAACTTTTTCATCTGCCCCAAACTAAACCTCTGCACCCATTAAACATTACTCCCCATTCTCCCGGTCCCTGCCCCCCGCCCCCCATTCTGCTTTCTGTCAATATGAAGTAGAGAGCTTTGCTTCTCAGCTGTAGAAAGGGAAGGGAACAGGGTATAAGAGGTAGGCAATGTCCTACCACACAAGAAAGCGACAAATCCCACTTTCTCAGGCTAGAAGAAGAGTGCGAAGGAAGAGTCAAAAAGAATTGAAGCTTAAGCGTGTGGCCCGTGTCACTGGAGGTAGGAAGGATAAGGAGTAGCCTCCGCAGTTTGGGGTCAACAGAACACATCCTTCCAGCCAGGGGCCCAGTCCCTCACCCAAGATTGCCCCAGGCAGCAAGTGCCACCTGGAAAGACTAGAGTTCTACAGACATCAGGATCAACCACACTGGAAACTCAGTGTGACGACATTCTCCAGGATGGACGAGGTTAATCTTTTTCCACTGCTGAGTAGAAATGAGACTCTTCGACAAATTGAGTTCAGTTGTTCAGAAAACAAGGAACGTTAAATTTCCTAGCATCTGCATCTTAATTGTAAATTTTATACCTGCTACCAATACCCCAGCCCAAGAGATTCCTTCCTGTGGCCTGCAGGGTTCAAGGCCAGAGTCCCTTGTTGCCCAGCTGTTTGGCTCTGAGCTGGGTGGGGCCGGCACGCAGGCGCGGCAGCCCTGTGTTGAAAGCTGTTTCAGATTTCTCCCCTGGGCAGGGTGCCACACGCACATGTTGCAGGCGCTGCCCGCAGCCATGCCCAGCGCCCTGGCAAGCTGCCCGCCTCGCAGACTACCCGGACCACTCGCACACGCCCACTCCGCCTCCGGCCCCTCCCTGTCCCTCCTACCACTCCACATCTCTCTCCTGCTCCAGGAAAAATATTTTGACATTGCACGTCCCCCTGTCACGAAACACACACAGAGGACAGAGGACAAAGGCAGGCCCATAGGCGCCTAGGCGACCTCAGAGCAGTTCATTTGTACAGCCAGCCTCGGGGACGTGGGCTGCGTGTCCACTGCCAGGCTGGGGAAACTGGCCCAGGGATCATAGCCCAAGGGACCGGCTAGGATGCACTGGGGATTTGCAGACGTGGAGAACATGTAGGTCTGTGTCTCTGATGTTTCTCTCACTTCTCCCAGACGACCTCCTTGAAGGCAGGGCTGCGCTTGGCTCTTTTGAGTCCCTGCATCTCATCTGTCCTTGCTGGAAAGACCCACTGCTCACCTCCCTCCCCTCCATCCCCCAGCATCCCCCCAGACGTTGCAGGCGCCTGTGGTTCAGGCTGCCGTGGTGCAGTTCAACAGCCAGAAATTGGCAGGGGCGAATTCCACCCTTCACTCACATTTCCCCCAAAGATCTTAGACAACACTTCTTAGACAGATCTCGGGAACACTTCTGCCGTCCTCACCCCACTCACCTTCAAATGTGGAGAATAAAATAGTGCCTCTCTCTCCCCGTCCTTCCTCCTCTGCCGCCCCCCCACCTTCTTATTTATTTATTTTGGAGACAGGGTCTCACTCCATTCCCCAGGCTAGAGTACAGTGGTATTATCATGGCAGCCTTGAACTGGCCTCAAGCGATGCTCCTGCCTCAGCCTCCCAAAGTGCTGGGTTTACGGGCACGAGCCGCTGTGCCCGGCTCCACATTTTGTCTTCTGTGTTGATTTATTGCTCTCTTAGCTCTCGGGTCCCAGCCTTCCCCGTCCAGTTTGCTGAGAGGTGGCTTTGACCACCTCTCTCGGACCGTACCTTTTTCTTCTCTAGAATCATATAGCAGTGCATGCCCATAAACATTCTGGTCTTGGGGATTCTTGAGGTTTCTTTGGGCACAGTGGCAGAGTATGCCCTGAGGTCCTAAATCCACACCTTCTTGTCCTGGCCCAAACCTGCAAAGCAGAGGCTGGCAAAGTTGGAGCGGTGACAGGCCGACCTGTGACAACTGATGACCTTTTTTATATAACGGAGAGAGGAGACACGGTTTGGCAGTTCAAAGGCAGGCTGAGCTTAGTCTCTCTAGGGTGGGGAGATTTGCTTCTTTCTCACAAACACCTCCTTCTTTCCATGACCCGTAAGTGCAGTTGGGCCTCGTCCAGGAGTGAATGTCACCAGCAACAACTCAGCTGTGGCCTGAGGAACAACTCAGACAATCAGGGTCTGCAGGGGTGCTCCTCCTGGGGAGAGGCATCAATGCTTGTGGAAGGAGGGGGTCAGACATAAGGGTCTTCAGTGGGGGTCGAAAGACGCCAGTGTTCTGTGTGAAGCTCCTTAGCCTTTGGGATTCAGAAGGTGAGAAGAAGCTGCCCAGCAAGCTGAGGAGGGAGAAGATATGGCTGATGTTTGCCTCTCGGGCTTCTTGCCTCAGTGCTAGGGGCTCTTAGAAATGTGTCTTTCCGGGTGGTGCCTGTGGCTCAAGAAGTAGAGCACCAGCCCCATATACCAGAGGTGGTGGGTTCAAGCCCAGTCTCAGCCAACAACTGCAAAAAAAAAGAAAGAAAGGAAGGAAGGAAGGAAGGAAGAAAGAAAGAAAGAAAGGTGTTTTTCCTGACACAGTGGGCCTCCCCACCTGGGAGGTCCCCTACACTGACCACCAGCAGAAGAAGATGGAGCTCCCTGTAAAGGCATTCAGAGTCAATCTTTAAGGCTTCTCAGATGTGTGACCCAGATGTGTGACACTTAGGGCATTTATGACAGATTATGATCTGTGGGTGGCCTCACCAACAGACTAATTTCTTCATTGCATCCATATTAGCTTAGAGTTACTTGTGCCTGGCTTAGCAGCTCATCTGCTCTTTCATCTTTCTTCTTTGTGAAATTGGCTTTCTCGGCCCTATGATGAGGTGCCTATGAGCAGATCCTCTGCCTCTTATTGCATTTATTCTTTTAACTCATTTCATCTGAGCACTGGTTGTGGGCCAGACACTGTCCTAGAACCCAGGGACACAGCCCTGAGCAGAACAGAGTTTCTACTGTCTTGGATGGAGCTTACCTTTCTCTTTTTTGGAATCACATAGCAATGGATGCCCATAAACATTATGGTCTCGGAGATTCTTGAGGTTTCTTTGGGCAGAGTCACAGAGAAGCATGCCCCAGCCTGCACTGGCTCCCTGCATTTGCCTTTGGTTTCTTCTTGTGGAGGCTTCTTTCTCTATCTGTGTTGACACATCCCCTGGAAAAAGACCACCCTCCCTAGGCCTGGGCATTGACATTCAATCCCTGGCAAGGCATTTGAACTTCCTAAGCCCTTTTCTCCACCTGTACGATGATTTCTTACATTATAGGATTGTTGTGAGTTGTAAGTGGGGTAAAGCACATGACAACATGCAAATGTCCCTTATTAATTGCAGCACAGTCATATCCAAAGATAAATATTCAGGATCTTCCTTCCACCTCTCCCATCGTGTCCTTATTGCCTTGATTCTTCTGGAGGTGTCCTTTCCCTGGAAAAGAAAGGATGCAGCATACAAAATACCAAGGAATCCAACCATTTCTTCACTTTGGAGTTTCAAAACAGACTTAAAATGTTTAGAAGAAAAAAATAATCATGTGAGTCAAGATGTTTTGCGACTTAAGAGGGAAGCTTTTTGAAAGTGAAATGGTTCACTGTGTTTCAAAGAGAAACTTAAAAACTCCAAAGAAATTGGAGCATAAAGTTTATAGTCAAACAGGAGAACGGGAACAGGGCAGGAGAAGAGGCCCAAGGAGCCGGCTGCCAGGAAGATGAGATCCAGGTTGCCGAGGAGGAAGGAGAAGGGGCTGGAAGGGAGGGAAAGATAAAGAAACCCCTAGATGAGTTTAGGGAAATCAAAGGCAGGGATGTGGGAACAGCAGAGTGAAGGTCTGGCTTTGGTCTCCTGGAGTCTTGCAGAGACTGGGAGAGCAGCCAGGCCTCTTCCTGTCCTGAGATAGACACGGTAGTAAGCAGAGAACAGGAGCTGGTGGCCGAAGGCTCATTCTCACTCGACAAGAAGACACAGCCATCAGTGGCAGAGTGGGCCGGGCAAGCCACAGCCAGATGGGGCTCCGTGCAGTCCCGTCGGCACTGACCTGAGGAAGTGGTGGTTGCTTTGATAGATAGCCAGTGCAGGTCAGTGTTGGCGGGGGCCAGCACAGGCTGATCTTGTTGGGTTAGGATAGGCTCTCCAGTGGCGACATGTAACTACACTCTAAGACTTAGCAGTTTGATACATGCAAACATGTTTTTTTTTGTTCGGTATGGTCTAATCTACTGCGTGTCTGGGAGGGTCTTCTGAGTAGTCCCCTTCTAAGCAATGACTCAGGGGTCCAATTTGCTTCAATTTTAGTTTTGGCTTCTAGGGTGATTTCAGCAGAAAAACAGGTCTGGAACACCACACGGGGGGCTTCCTTAGCAAGAATATGATAGCCGTCGTTTCTCCCTACAGCCCCTTGGCTAGAACCAATCACATGTCCCCAACCTAAATGCAAAAGAGGCTGGGAAATGCAGTCTCCTCGGTGCCCACAAGGAGGAAATGGAAAGGGAGTTGGGAAAACCTGGCACTGTCTCTCCTTCACCATTGCGTACCAGGCATGTCCTGGGCACAGTGATCTGTAAACTCCCTGTGGAACTAAGATGTCATCTCGGGGAGAAAACCCTACATTTCAACAAGCTTTAACTTAAATTGAGAAATCACTGAATTCAATTTTTTTTTTTCATGAAAATGACCAGTTTACTTTTTTTGTCATCGGGGAGAAATGGGGACTAAAGATGGGCAATGGTTTCAGACAGACAAGCACACCAAGTTGAATCTTGGTGCACATGGGAACATGGGCCATGGCATTTGTGCCTGCTACATTATTATTGGTTATATATTGTTAACAGCTGGGAAAAAGATCTCATAGATATTTGGTCAGAGGCGGACAGCATAGTGATTCAGGGCGTTGGCCCCTGGGTTCAAACTAGGTTCTGCTGCCCCTTGTAAGCTGGTGTGCAGGCTACGTGGGCTCAGCGGTGGAAACGCTCTGTTGGGACATATCAAGCTCCCGCAGTATATATTCGCTATTAGTGGTTATAAACCTTCACAGCTCAAATTAAGATCCAAGGATTTTGGCTTCCCATATGGTGCTTTTCCTTTACCCCTGACTACCCCCCCCCCAAGCTCTTGTTATATTGTTTCCACTGCTAAGATGAATGATAACAAGAAGCCAAGAAGCGGAAGCATATAAAGAAGAAGGAAGGACATCACCAGCTGAGCTCCCACAATGTGCCAGGCACTGTATACCACTTAACTCACTCAGTACTTAACAACAACTCTGTGAAGTGGGTATCTGATCACCATTCATACACGAGGCAATTAAGGCCCACACCCAGTCACTGGGGAAGCTTTAAATTCACATTGAGACCCAACACTCTGTTGGGCCTTTCTGTCCACTGACTGTCAGACCCTCCTGGGCAAATTGCCTGGCCACTCTAAGATTGCTTTCTCTGCTTATAAAAGGGAAATCAAAATTAGTCCCTGTGTTAAAAAAAAAGTCCACAGATCCTTTGACCTTCTGTCAACCAAAAGACGGGATATTTGCCCCTTCTCTTTGACTCTAGGCTGACCTTTCTGACTTGCTCATAACCAAATTGAATGAAGCTCAATTTTTAAGGCTACTGAAAAGAGTCCATGTGGTTTCTGCCTGGTTCTTTTGGGACACTTGCCTTTAGAGTCCTGAGTGGTCATACGAGTGGAATTGGGCCAATCTCCCAAATTTATTTATTTGTTGTAGTGGTTACCCTCAGTATCTCAGAATGTGACATTTGGTCATAGGGTCTCTACAGAGGTAATCAAGTTAAAAAGAAGTCATTAGAGAGGGCCCTAATCCAATATGGCTTGTGTCTTTGTAAAAGGGGGAAATCTGGACACAGAGAGAGATGACAACATGAAGAAACACACAGGGGGAAGACGGCTGTTCACAGGCAAGGAGAGAGGTGGGAAGGGTCCTTCTCACAGCCCTTAGAAGGAGCCAGTCCTGCAGATAACGATCTTGGATTTCCAGCCTCCAGAACTATGAGAAAATAAGTTCCTGATGTTCTAAGCCACCCATTTTGAGGGGCTTTGTTATAGCAGCCCTAGCAAATGCACACAATTGTTACGTAAGAAGTCTAAACTCCCCAGGCCATATGGGGAGGCTACAGGTTTGTGTTTCGGTCACAGCTCCAGGTGACATCTCAGCCGGACAGCCAACGTCTACCACCAGACAGGTAGTTTCAGTCCCCAGCTGTGAAGTCACACTCCCACTGTCACCTTTAGTGTTCCCAGGTGAGGCTCCAGACACCTTAATGTAGATCCTACCGTGCCTCGCCTGAATTCCTGACCCACGGCATCTGGGAGCGGGTAAATAGAGTCTTACCCCACCAAGTTTTCATGCAGCAACAGTAACAGGAATTGCATGATAGTGAGTGAGGGCCAGAGCCAGGTTCTGGGCCGGGGCGCTGAGACTCTGCTCCTTCCTCCTTCCTGCAAGCTCAGCAGCCTTGTTGCCTCAGAGGGTGCCCAGAGAGGAAGATTTTGCTGAGTCTCGTCTCGGAGGAAGCAGGCCTGGCCCACATGAGCTACACTCGGTTTAGCCCATGAGGACTGCCTGGCATTTGAGGAAGCCTGGTGGGCTGGCCCTTCTCCCGAAGGCAGCCATCAAGTCTGAGCCTTGTTGAAGACCAGAAATGGCAGGTATTGCTTGTGCCTGTTCCCATGATCATTATGCTAATGGGTTTGTGTAACTTTAACTGTCCAGAACTGTCCAGAGACAGAATAGAAGCTTGTTGTCTGGCTGCCTGGTTTAAATTCTGGCCATGTAACAGCTCGTTCGTTAGCTGTGTGGTCCTGGGAAGTTACATAACCTCCCTGAGACTGTTTCTTTGTCTGCAAAATGGGAAAATAATAGCGCCCACCTTGCAGGAGGTCTAGCTGGGGCTTGGTCACCGCGTGTCCATGTGAAGCTGGAGCAGAGGCCTGCCTAGTTTGCAGTCGTCTGGGCTTCTGCTGCTGGTCAGCAACATCAACTGCCTATGGGTAGGGATTTGTTTGTTCTCTCCAGTGCAGACTATTTTAATGCCTGGAAGCTTCACTGCAAAGGGGAGAAGCAGCTTAAAATAAACCCAAACAGTTGAGCTCTTTTAAAAGTTAATTTAAAGAAAAGTAAAGATGCTAGACAGACCCAAGGTAGCATTATTACTGGTTTCATTGTTCCTAACAGCCTTGAAAAACTCCCAGCTTTGAAGCTCCAAAGGGTAGCAATTAGGCCTCTGGGGAAAGTCTTTGAGAAAAACAAAACCTTGCCAAAGGACTCAGGAGTTCACTTCTTTCCCCATTTTGTGGTCACCATGTCTGCCTATGTCCCCCATCAGGAGTGGGATGGAGGAGCACGTGGTCTCCTGATTGCTGCAGGAAAAGCTGCCTGCTGTCCCAATGACTCCCACAAAGAGAAAGCAGGTGGGGTGACTCAAAGTGAGCCGCTGCCTCCCCCCACCCATGCCTTGCCCTGTATGCTGTACCCTGGCAAGTCCCCTCTTCTGAGCTCAAGACTGAATCATGGCTCAGGGTCCTGGGAGGCCCACAGGCTTCTTTTGTCAGCACTGGCTGCGGGACGGACTGCAGGGCGCCTCTGCTGATCGGAGCTAGTTCCCTCCTGAGCAGCAGACTGCCCCATGGCAGCACTTGTCAGAATGATCTCCGGGCTTGCTGCTGCCAGGCTGCTTGCTGGTTTCTAGTCCCCATCCTGCTCCACACGGGGCAAGGCTTGTCCAAATATTTGGCCTGATCCTGCTTTCTGATTCATCATGTGCAAGAACCTCTGTAATTTCATCTACTGCATGACTCAGACAAGAGCTAAGCACAAGTGCCGTGCACCGGAGGCCCTGAGCTGGCACAAGGGCCCGGTGTGCTGCCAGCGCCCGCTGCTCCCCGGCCGGCCTCCCGGGCTTGGGGGGAGATGCGGGCACTCTCCAGACCGGCTAGCCTGAGATTAAATCTCTTTTGTCTGAGATGATTAATGGAGCCCCAAACACACCTCGGCAGGGTGTGAGGTACACTTTGTACCTTTTCCAAGATTTTTTTTAATGCTATATCTATTTGCATCTCATCAATTATTTTGGCTTCAAAATGAAGTGTTCCTGACAGCAGCCGGCAGGGTGTGGGCTCCATTAAAGCATTTTCCCCGTAGTCCCCTCTCTCTCTGAGACCCTGGGAAGTACCCTGCTGATCTTTCAAAGGAGGAGGGGAGGCAGTGAGTGACCTAGATTTCAAATCAGAAACACAGGGAGAGCTGCCTTGCCTGTCTTCAAAAGGCTGCCCATGCCCAAGTTCGAGGGGTGCAGAAGGAGCTCGCAGGAGGATGTTCGTTTGTGCTCCTGCCCAGATGCTTCTGCTTATGGGTGACAAGATTATTTGCTCTTTCAGTAGATTTGTGTGCTTAAGAAAAGCGACAAGTTGGGTTGGCGGGACCTCTGAGGCCCCCCCATACCCTAGGTGATGTTATGGGGATGGGGGAGGGGCAGTACAGGGTGATTGGCAGCAGAGATCAGGCATTCGTTGTGCAGGTGTGTGAGACAAAGGAAGGGGACCTCTGAACAAGGGGCAGGGAGTGAGGATGGAAGTTCAGATACAGGGTTCCAGGAGTCAGAGGTGGTGGGGTCTGAATCTTTCTTCTACCGCCGTCCAGCTCTGTGGCTTTGGATAAGTTACTTGCCCTCTCTGAGCCTCTATTCCTTCATCTCTTCATTTGTTCAACACCGTTTCTTGAACACTCCTTCTGTGTCATGTCAGAGTTAGACTTCCCCTTGACCCATAGCTCTTAGGTTCCAAACACTATACAGTAAACACAACCATGTACATCTGTAGCACATTGGGTGGTGGAAAACACCAAGCGGAAGAAAGAGTGTAGAGTAGGCCCGACAGCTAAAAGCCACACATGAGGCAGGTGAGGAGGGCAGCCCAGGAGACTGAGACGGTGCGGCTGGGCGGCAGGAGGGACCAGAGGAGGTGAGGGTACAGATAGAAGGCACAGGTGCACACCCAACACAGAGGGGGATCAGCAAACGTCCAGGCTGCAGGTCCCACCTGCAGTGACTATGGCAATATGCTTGGGGCGACGATGCCAAAGAGAAGAACAAAGAGAAAGTGGCAGAAGACAGCTTAAAATCCAGGGCAAAGGGCACAGCCCCATGAATGCTGTCATTTCCCTCCCAGGCGCCCTCGGTTCCCTAGGCTCCAAGGCACAGGCAGGCTTCGCTTCCCACCGTGCCTAAAAGGTCAGCAGCTGGGGCTTCACAAGTGGGCGTTCCGGGCCTGGGACCCACATAGGGAACACTCTGCCCATGGTCAGGCCTCCAAGTTCCTGTCCAGGATCAGCTGCTGGGGCTCTGGCCTGTCCCAGGGGACCCTGGCTGCTGCCAGGCTGAGATGTGTCAAGCAGAGGAGAGAGACAGGCCTCTCCATGGGCTGCTACCCTTACCCTAAAGGACCTGAGCCATGCTTGGGTCAGGGAGCCATGGTCAAGGGCACTTACAGCTCTGCCCGGAGATGGTGCAGAGGGTACAATGTGTATAGACATACATATATGCACATGTATGTGTATGTACCTACTGCACAAATATGTGATTTCTTTGCTTGATATATTTAATTTTTATTGCATTTAATTTCCATACGCTAGACGGTGGCTCTTGTTTATCCCCATTTCATAAATAAGGAAAAATAAGATGCAGAGAGGTCTAAAGAAACTCAGCCGAGAAGCAGGCAGTGGAACGAAAGTTCAAAGCTGGAGTTCTGCACCTTCAGGCAGTGGTTGTGGAGCAAGGGGACACAGCCATGGGGTTGTTCCAGCCCCTCTTCTTTTTTTAGAGACAGAATCTCACTTTGTTACCCTCGGTAGAGTGCCCTGGTGACACAGCTCACACTAACCTCCTGCTCCTGGGCTTAGGCGATTCTCTTGCCTCAGCCTCCAGAGTAGCTGGGACTGTAGGTGCCTACCCCAACGCCTGTTATTTTTTGTTGCAGTTTGGCTGGGGCTGGGTTTGAACCTGCCACCCTCGGTGTATGGGGCCAGGGCCCTACTCACTGAGCCACAGGCGCCGCCCATCGAGCTCCTCTTCTCACTACACACGTCATTATGCTTCATTAGTACAAACAAAAGGAAGTTTTGTGTCTTCTGTTTTTAAGGTTGAAAGACTCAGAAGAGCTTAAACAAGGTGCCGCATCTTCATTGGCCATGCCGGCACAGCTTGGCCCCGTGCTCTTGGCTCTTGAAGGATCCTTCCTAAGGCAGGCTCCCTGAGGGCTCTGCCCTTCCCCTCCCCATTCTAGACACTATTTGGAGTGTGCCTTGCTCATTTAGGAGTCTCACGGTGCCAGATACAGTGGCCGGCGACAGGGGCTCACTCTGCTTTCCACCTTTGTCTCCACAGGGGGATAAGAAGGCTCCACAAGGTTGGGCCAGGGCACAGCTCAGGCTGTCACTAGCAGCAGACTCAGCTGAGAAATACAATCCTACCCAGGCTTTCCGTGGCCGCACCCAAGAGGACAGAACCAGCCAGCCCTGCAGAAGGCGGTCAAGTGACAGAGCAGAAAAATCACTTCTCAGCCTCAGAGGCTGCAGCAATCCAGCCCGGAACAGAATAATTCCTCTTAGTGGGAACAGGAGCTCTGAGCTCAGTCACAAAGCAAGGGCTGCCTTTCAAATGGGCCTGGAGGAGCTTTTCAGAAATAAAGGAAAGTGGTTCCTACATCTTTGGGAAATTTAAAGACACTCGGAGAATGAAATCTTGAATTTTATCTTCCTGAAAGGCTGAGGCTGGGCAGAATTCTCTGCCTTTGTTCCCCTCTTTGTCTTGGTTAAATGTTCCTGGCCATGCTGTACCTGTGGTTTTATTGTCATCCTTTTTGGAACCGGGCAGGGTATAAATCAGTCAGTGAAATTTAAAAATGTAGCTCTTTGGTCTAGCATCTAAGTAGACAAAGAAGAAACAGGAACTTAATAAGTGCCTCGGAAGGCTTGTGATTTTCACAGGGCTTCAAATAAAAGGCAAACTCTTTGCTTTGAGGTTAGGCACATTGGCCCCAGGGTGGCCCTTAGGCCTCTGGTCACAGCACGCACAGTGCTGGTGCCTGGATCTGCAACCCTGGTGCACACAGCAGCTGGGGACCGTCTGCCCCAGGCTCACCTCTGGGACTTCCCAGCAAGTCCCCTGCTCCTCTCTATAGTCAGTGGACATGCTGCCTTGATTACTCCTCTAGAAAAAGGGACTGTGTGGCTCGGCGCCTGTGGCTCAACGGGCTAAGGCGCCAGCCACGTACACCTGAGCTGGCGGGTTCAAATCCAGCCTGGGCCCGCCAAACAATGACAGCTGCATCCAAAAAATGGCCAGGCATTGTGGCGGGCACCTGTAGTCCCAGCTACTTGGGAGGTGGAGGCAGGAGACTCTCTTGAGCCCAGGAATTGGAGATTACTGTGAGCTGTGATGCCACAGCACTCTATCTAGGGCGACAGCTTGAGGCTCTGTCTCAAAAAAAAAAGAAAAAGAAAAAGGGAGTGTGTTGAGCGGTGCCTGTGGCTCAGCGAGTAGGGCACTGGCCCCATACACCGAGGGTAGCTGGTTCAAACCCGGCTCCGGCCGAACTGTAACAAAAAATAGCTGGGTGTTGTGGTGGGTGCCTGTAGTCCCAGCCACTCAGGACGCTGAGGCAAGAGAATCGCCTAAGCCCAGGAGCTGGAGGTTGCTATGAGCTGAGATGCCACAGCCCTCTACTGAGGGTGACAAAGTGAGACTCTATCTGTAAGAAAAAAAAAAAGGAAAAGAAAAAGAAAAAGGGAGTGTGGCTCTGAATAACCTCCCTTACATACTTCTTGCCACTGTGGCTTCCCTAGATCTTCCTCCTGTGTCAAGGAGGAGACCTGACAACGTTGGAGAGTCAGAGCCTTTGGGAGGGTCTCCCTGTGAAGCCAGGTGAAGGCCGATTTGCCTGTCCACACACTGGGTACAAAATACCGGAAGTGGTGGGGCCTTGGGGCTTGGGAGTGACTGTAGAAAGAAGGTGAGAGAGTTGCTGCCACAGTGCAGGGTTTGCCACAGCCAGCGCCAGTGAGTTGCCTGACATAGAAAACATTCAGGGAAGGATTGTAAAATCCTGGCCAAAGGATCACATGGACTGGTTTACATACCCGAGTGAGGTTGTGGAGGAAAATAGGTATTACGACAAACTGCCCCACCTGCAATCCTTATTCTTTATTTGGGAGGGTAGCCATGCCAAAAACCTTGAAGAGAGGTCTCAAGGTCAACAAGCCATCCTGAGTCACTAGCCATACATCTTAGTAGGTTAATACAGAACAGTCTTGACAGATGAATTACACCCAGAAGCCATGTGTAAGTCTCTGGTGTTGATGTTGAAAGTTTCAGTTATCATAAAGAGAATGATGCTTGCTTAATTTTGATAGTGCATAATCATTGTGATAAATGTCCTTGAAGTTTTTTTATTTTGACAGGAAAAAACAATTTTTTAATTATGAACTCAATCCATTTGGTGTATTTCAAAGGTGCAATACTTTTTCTTCATTTGTCAGTGAAAGAAGTTAGAAATTAACTTCCCCACCCCCCAAAAAAATCAGTAAATGGCAACAAATTTCCTTGAAAGTCACAGTCACATATAAAGTGCATTCTAGAAAAGAGGAGGGGCAAGCCAGGTTCCACCCACTTTCATGAGTTTCATCAAATACGGGATCTACTCAAGGGTGGAGAGAAAAGGCAACTTTCAAAAAGGAGTATGTTATTAAATGAGGCATTTACTAAACTCCTTCCTAAGAGCACCAGATGGGGAACATGTTTTCTAAATTAGATCTAAAAGGTGGAATGTGGAATCAATCCATCCTCCTCCCCTTAGGGCTGGCCACTGGTTAATGAATTAAAAAAACAAGACTAAAAAACAAACTCCACACACACTCCCCCAAAAAACAGAGGGGAAAAAAAAAAAAGAACACTAAGATGTCCCAGATTACTGCCCAGAGTGGAACCAGGGAGCAGCTTCAACAATTCAAATTAGACTGTTACAGAGTCATCACAAGCCTTGCTTTAAAAAAAAAAATTTTTTTTGAAACAACAAAACAAAAGCTAGTACTGATCCCTTTTCTGACAATACACAATTATTCAAAATTAACTAGTACTGGGAGGGGAAAAGGGGGCCATACCTAGGGGCCTCGTCTGACATGAGTGCATGTGGGTAGGTGCAGGGCATTTGTCATTACTGCAAAAACGAATTTTAACGTTTAATCTTTAGTTTGATTTAAACATTGCTTTTAGTCTGATGCCAACACCAGCTGTGCAGAAAGGACTCTAGAGAGATGTTCATAGCAGCACACACCTGCAGCTCTTCTTTGGTTCTGGAGGTTCCAGGGCAGCCAATATTGCTTCATCAAATACATTTTTTAGGCCTTTCTGTGTAAGTGCAGAACATTCCACATACTTGACAGCCTTCAGGCCCTGGACCAGCTTTTCAGCATTCTCTGGTGTGATAGGTTTCTGTTTGATCTGGGCAAGTTTCTCAATAGTAGAAGGATCATCTCTGAGATCAACTTGGGTCCCAACAAGCAAGAAAGGAGTCTTTGGACAATGGTGAGTTATCTCAGGCTCCCACTTTTCTTTCACATTTTCAAATGAGGATGGAGAGACCACTGAAAAGCTGTCTAGAAATACATCTGTTTGTGGATAACTCAGGGTCGTAATCTGTCATAATCCTCTTGTCCTGCAGTATCAAAAAGTCCAGGAGTATATGGCTCTCCACCAATCATAACTGTGGCTGCATAGTTGTCAAAAACAGTCAGAACATACTCAGATGGAAATTTGTTTGCTGTGTAGGATATCAGGAGACATGTTTTACCAACAGCACCATCGCCTACCACAACGCACTTAATTGTCTGCATTGCTGAAATAGTTCTATATCCACTTTAAATATTTCAAATCTGATGTTGTTCTCAGCGTCTCCAATGTCCTTGAAGTTTAACTCTTCTATTTTACCTATTGTTATGGACTACATATTGGTGTCTGTCCAAAATACATATGTTGAATCCTTTTTGTTGTTGTTGTTGAGACAGTCTCGCTCTGTCACCTGGATAGAATGATGTGACATCATCGTAACTCACAGCAACCTCAAACTCCTAGGCTCAGGCCATCCTCTTGCTCAGCCTCCTGACTAACTGGGACTACAGACCCCTCCACAATACCTGGCTAGCTTTTCTATTTTTAGTAGAGATGGGGTCTCACTCTTGCTCAGGTTGGTCTCCAAATCCTGAGTCACCCGCCTCAGCCTCCCAGAGTGCTAGGATTACAGATGAGAGCCACTGTGCCCAGCCAATGGGATGTTATTAGGAGGTGATTAGGTGGTGAGGTTGTGAGAGTAGAGCCCCAAGATGAGATTACAAGAGAAAGAGACTGGAGCTCTCCGTCTCTTCATCATGTGATGATGCAATGAGAATGGCCATCTGGGAACCAGGAAACTGGTGCCCATCAGAAATTAGACCCACTAGTGCCTTGATCCTGGGCGTCCCAGCCTCTGGAACTGTGAGAAATAAATGTTGGTTGTTTAAGCTGCCCAGTCTGCAGTCTCTTCTTACAACAACTCTGACTGACTGAGACCCTGTCGGAGCATTCCCCAGGGAAACAGAACCAAGAGGATATACATAGATACATAAAAGGAGATTTATTATGGGAATTGGCTTACATGATCACGGAGACCAAAAGTTCCACAATCTGCCATCTGCAAGCTGGAGATACCGGAGAGCTGGTGGTGGAATTTAGTCCAAATCCAAAGGCTGGAGAAGCTGGGGAGCCAATGTGTGAGGCCCACTCTGAGGCCAAAGGCCTGAGAACATGGGGAGTGGAGCGCTCAGCCTTAATGCAGTCAGCTGGGCTCTGGGGGACAGGGTTATATTGTGTAGATACAGGTGCTAGGAGCCCTCCTCTGTAGGTAGGAGGTGGAGGGGCTCAGCATTCAGAGAATCGAGTCATTATTTATTTATTTATTTTTGCAGTTTTTGTCCAGGGCTGGGTTTGAACCCGCCACCTCCGCATATGGGGCTGGTACCCTACTCCTTTGAGCCACAGACGCTGCCCCAGAATCGAGTCATTATGAGCTGGACAAAATCTCCAAAAGAGGATGCGTCCTGCTCCTGAGATCAAAATGGTACACAGAAAAAGGAAACAGTTGACATAGTGAAGCAGTAACTTAAGGAATGGGAGAAAACATTTGCAAACCATACATCTGGTAAGGGGTTAATATCCAAAATATGTGAGAAACTGAAACAACTTCATGGCAAGAAAATATATAACCTGGTTTAAAAATGGGCAAGGGACCTGAACAGACCTATAAAAAGGTACTCAACATAATTAATTATCAGGAAATGCAAATCAAAATCACAATTCACAAACCGCAAATCACAAAATCACAAAAAGACGACAGACAAGCTAAGATGTGGAGAAAGGGGAACCCTTGCACACTGTGGGTAGGAATGTAAATTATTATAGTAAGCCATTATGGAAAACATTATGGAAGTTTCTCAAAAAATTAAAAATAGAACCACCATATGATCCAGCAATTCCCCTAGTGGGAATGTTTTCAAAGGAAATAACATTGAGATCTAATATGGATCTAATATGGTCCGTATTCATTGCAGCACTATTCACAACGGTCAAGATGTGGAATCAGCCTCAGTCCCACAGCAGATGAATGGCATACACACAACGGAATACCGTCCAGCCTTTGAGCAAAAGGAAACCCTGTCATTTCTAACAATATGGATGTACCTGGAGGACATTATATACAGTAAAATAAACCAGGCACAGACACATAAATACAAATGATCTCATGCCTATGGTTCAGTGAGTAGGGCGCCAGCCCCATATACCGAGGGTGGCAGGTTCAAACCCGGCCTCGGCCAAACTGCAATGAAAAAATAGCCGGGCGTTGTAGCCAGCGCCTGTAGTCCCAGCTATCGGGAGGCTGAGGCAAGAGAATCGCCTAAGCCCAAGAGCTGGAGATTGCTGTGAGCTGTGATGCCACTGCACTCTAGCGAGGGCATCAAAGTGAGACTCTGTCTCTAAAATAAAAATGGAATCTAAAAAAGTCAAATGCACAGAGGCAAAAAGTAGGATGGCAGTTACCAGGGGCTGAAAGGGCACAAAATCTTAGATCAGAGGAATAAGTTCAAGACTTATTGTACATCATGGTTGCTGCAGTTAATAACAAGGTATCATATACTTTAAAATTGCTAAGAGAGTAGATTTTCAGTGTTGTCAGTACAAAAAAATGATAAATTTGGGAGGTAAAAGCATTGTTAGTTAGCTTGATTTGCTCATTCCACAAATGCTGCATACCATAACTATAGATGTCCCAAAGGTTGCCAGGCATAGGGAAAATGGAAAATTGTAGCTAAATGGGCTGGATGCCTGTGGCTCAACGGGCTAAAGCGCCAGCCACGTACACCTGAGCTGGCAGGTTCAAATCCAGCCCGGGCCCGCCAAACGACAATGATAGCTGCAACCAAAAAGTGGCCGGGCATTGTGGCCGGCGCCTGTGGTCCCAGCTATTTGGGAGGTGGAGGCAGGAGACTCGCTTAAGCCCAGGAACTGGAGGTTGCTGTGAGCTGTGATGCCACAGCACTCCATCCAGGGTGACAGCTTGAGACTGTGTCTCAAAAAAAAAAAAAAAGAAAATTGTAGCTAAATGTATGAAATTTTATAAAGAGGTGGCCAACAGGTAGAGATTATTTTCTAAAATTTTGTAGTGAATTTTTGTAAATAAAGGTATATTTAGCCATAATTTTCTAGTTTCCCAATGTATGGCAAACTTCAGGACACCCTTGTGCATACAATTTTTATTTATCAGTTTAAAAAAATGAATCAAAAATGGTGTTCTGGGAGTTTCCTGAATGCAAGATAACGTGATGGAATCCTGGGAGTTAGGATGCCTGCCTCCCCACTCTGCTCCCTCTCGCTCCTCCTTTTCTCTGTATTACAGCTTGCTTTAGCAAATAAAGGGTCTGGTGGTCGCAGTTTCAGCCCTATCAGTTACACAGTTCGAAGCTTGATTCCTGCAGAGGCGCTTTAGACATCTGAGTGTCTGGGCTGGGCAGCAGGATTTGAGGTGTCAAGATCAACTTCTCTCAAAACCCTCAAAAACCTGAAGGGGGGTGGAAAGTGCCTCATTCAATATTTCAGATGCATCTGGATTTTTACCCATATTCTGCTACTTACAAATATCTGCCCTTTCTAAATCTTGCTTTTCTCGCTGTAAAATGGAGATAGTAAGTGACACACATCCCTCAGTGTTGCTGTGAGAACTGGGAACCCTCACTTTAGAGTCTGGCACATGGAAGATGTCCAGCACACCTCAGAACCCTCAGCGTCCCTCCCCACCACACTAGGTCCTCCGAGGGTAGCAGTATTGATCTTCCCGCCCCTTCCCCGCCACGGAAACTTGCAGCCAAAGTCTTCATAGCAATTAGTGCCATCCATAAGTAGTCTTAGACTTCATCACACGGGGCACTCCGCCACTTAGAAGAATTAGGTATCATAAACATTTAAACAGGCCCATGTTTATAGTCAAACAGGGCATCTTGACCCAGTGCCTCAGAGAGACAACATTTCCTTGACACCATCAGAGACAGATTCTGGGAGGCTGAGCATGGAAACTTTAATTTTGGAGTTAATGTTTCTTAAATGAGTGAGCCAGGATAAACAGATGATTCAAACTTTTCACAAATCGGACCACGTAGAGACAATGAAGTGAGAAGCCCACAAGGCCTGGGAGAATTTCTGAAGCAGAGAATGTCCTACCCAGAGTGGGTAGGACAGAGAAACACAGGAGCCCTCCCTGTCTGCGATCCACCTGGACCCCCCAGTCCCCCGGGGCCAAGGCCCCGAGTGTACCAGCTGGAGGCTAGGGTTGCAGGGCAAGGACAGGTCCCAGGACTGAAGGGAAGCCTGGAGAGAGACTCAGGACTCGGCAGAAGCCCCAGTCACATTCGTCTCCTCCACTCAAGAGTCACCACGTCAGAGCAGAAGGTAAAGATGATGGAGCCTGGGCTGTGGGCAAGCTCCTTGGCTGAGAGCACCTCCAGGATGTCACCAAAGGAAGTCAAGGCCCTGGGGCCAGGGAAGCAGACATGGCTGCTGGGTAAACAAAAATCAACAAAGGTGTCCCACACCATGTCGTGTGGCTGCCAGGACTCCCTTCTAGAAACTCACACCCACCTGTGACTCTCCTCAGGACTCCCTACAGCCTACAGAAGGGGACATCAGCAGGAGCCTCAGGCGGCCTGCCTGGCTTCCCACCCACTTCTGGCCGGGAAGGGTTTTTTTTTTTTTTTTTTTTTGCGGTTTTTGGCCGGGCTGGGTTTGAACCCGCCACCTCCAGCATTTGGGGCCGGCACCCTACTCCTTTGAGACACCGGCGCTGTTTTTTTTTTTTTTTTTTACTAGACACAGGGCACAGACACTGTTTCCTGAGTGGCAGGCATAGGAGAGGTAGCTGGCTCTAGTGTGAAAGCAGACGTGACAGGTCATGCCAGGGTGCTGTGGGCATCTGGCGGCCAGGGCCATGACCCCCATCCTAGGGGGATGGCACAAGCTCACTAAGACAGGAGCAGCAAGGAGCCAGCCAGAGGAGGGGGTAACCCTCTGCCCCCAAGCCTTTGCCCACATGGATCCTTTCTCTTCCCACTCTACCCAGAACATTCTTCCTCATCCCTTTTCAGCACCCAGGTCAAACATGACTTCTCTGAGGCTCCCCCGAGCCTCCAGCCAAGTCAGAGCTCCCTGAGCTGTGATTTCAGATCACATCACACTTGGGTGACTTGACTGGCGAGCACTGGACAGGGAAGGTGGCTGTCCAGTGTCCAGTCCAGTAGACCGCCAACTGTAGCAGCTGAGTATCTCCTGAAATCCAGACTCCCCGCCCCTGCCTGCCCTGCTCTGCAGGGTTCCTGGCACTGTCCGCACCAGGAGGCAGGGAAAGCCCCAGCCCACACCATTTCCTGTTCTTCGCATCCGCTCAGGTCTTTTTTGTCCAAGGTTCTTCCTCTCTGGAGGGCTTCTTATCTGCAGGGCCTCAAGTACACAGCAGCAGCAGGCCTGGAGGGGGCCAGCCAGCTGGTTTCCTGCCTTGGTCTCTCGGATCTGACTCAGAAGGTCTGGGTTTGAAGCCAAGGTCTGAAGCTCTTCCAAGCTCAGTGATTGCCTGTCATTTTCATCTCTGCTCAGCCTCAGTTTCTTCATCTGTAAAATGGAATGGTTTTTGATGCTGCATGTTCATAGCACAATCTGTCATTAAAAGCGAAAGTGTGCCTCTCAACTATTCCCTTCCACCCTAGACAGCAGTGTGAATCTTTCACAGTCTGTCCGCTCAGATCTTTTCATGCATGCATTTACAAACATACTGAACACTGAATTTGTTCTATAGACATGCTCTTCTATGTTCAACTCGGGTGCAGGTGCTTCCCACAGACCTGTTATTCATTGTAACAGGTGCTTGTCTTGTGATGGGCGATTGGCCCAGTTTATTTAGCTGGGCTCCTAATGACAGACATAGAAACTGTTTTCCTTCAAAACATTTTTTATTTAAGTTCTTATTTTGTGATAACTGCGGATTCACATGCAGTTGTAAGAAATAATACAGAGAAATACCATTTATCCTTTGTGACAGTGTTTGAAATTATAATACGGCGTCCCAACCAGGATGTTGTCCTTGATACATGGCCAAGATACAGAATGTTTCCATCCCCATAGAGATCCTTCCTCTTGCCCTTTTTTCAGCACTTCCACTTCCCTCCCATCCTTACCCCCAATTCCCTACACCCCTTCGTTTACCCCTGTCAATCACTAATCTGTTTTCTATTCTATAGTTTTGACATTTCTAGAATGTTATAAAATGGGAACATACAAAATGTAATCTTTGGGGATTAGCTTTTATCACTTAGTATTATTCCCTGACAATTCATTCAGGGAGTTGTATTTAACCGCAATTCATTCCTTTGGATGTACCGAAGTTTGTTTATTCACCTTTGAAGAACACCTGGGTTGTTCACAGTTTGGGGATACTACCTATAAAGCTCCAACAAACATTTGTGTACATGTTTTTGTGGGAATATACATTTCATTTCTCTAGGATAAATGCCCAGGGGACCAAATGTTGGTCCATGTGGCAGTTGTATGTTTACTTTTATGAGAAATTGCCAAACTGCTTTCCAACATGGCTGTGCTGCCATTTTACATTCCTGCCGGCAATGTATGAGTGATCAAGTTTCCCCATTAACATTTAGAGTTGCCCCTATTTTTATTTCAGCCATTCTGACAGACACGTATTGATGTCTCACTGTGGTTTTAATTTGTATTTCCCTACTCCCTAACGATGCCAAACGACTTTGGTGAAATGTCTCTTTGAGACATTTTCTAATTGGCTTCTTTGTGTTTTGTTCAATTTTGTTCTTTATTGTTAAGTCCTTTGTTGCGCATGTGGTTTGCAAATATTTTCTCCCAGTCCATAGCTTCTTTTCTTTATCTGCTTAACAGAGTATTTTACAAAACAAACCTTTAAATTTTGATGAAGCCCCATTTATCAGTTTTTTCCTTCATGTATTGTGTTATGGGCGTCAAATCTAGGAACTCTTAGCTTAACTATAAAGCCCAAAGATTTCTTTCAATTTTTCTTTTTTCTAAAAGGTTTATAGTTTTACATGTAAGTTCCTGATTCATTTTGAATTAGGTTCGAGGTTTAGGTTGAAGTGTGTTTTTCACCTATTGCTGTACAATTATTAGAGAACTGTTTGTGGCAAAGTCTATCCTCCCTCCATTGAATTGCTTTTGGACCTTTGTCAAAAATCAGTGGGGCACTTTTGTGTGGGTTTATTTTGGGGTTCTCTGTTCTTTCTGCTGCTTTATGGGTCCATCCTTCTGCCAGGACTGCACAGTATTGATTACTAGCCAGATTAAGTCTTGAAATTGGTAGACTAAGCTCACTTTATTCTTCTTTTTCAAAAAGATTTTAGCTATTCATTTCATTTAAGCTATTTCATTTACTTTTCCATATAAATTTCAAAATAGGTGTGTCAATATCTTCAAAAGATCTTGGTGAAGCTTTGATAGAAACTGTGTTAAACTTTTATATCAAACTGAGAAGAAGTGATGTCTTTACCGTGTTGAGTCTTCTAATCCATGAACACAAGCCATCTCTTCATTTCTTAGATCTTTGGTTTCTTTCATCAGAATTTTGTAGTTTTTAGCATATAGTCATTTCATGTCTTGTTACATTTTCATGTAATTTTTCTTTTTTTTTTTTTACAGTACTTTGATATGCTGTTTTATTTCTTTTAAAAAAATAATTATACAAGCATGCTATTTATTTATTTTGAGACAGAGCCTCAAGCTGTCACCCTGGATAGAGTGCTGTGGCATCACAGCTCACAGCAACCTCCTATTCCTGGGCTCAAGCGAGTCTCCTGCCTCCCCCTCCCAAGTAGCTGGGACTATAGGCGCCCGCCACAACGCCCGGCCATTTTTTGATTGCAGTTGTCATTGTTGTTTGGCGGCCTGGGCTTGATTCGAACCCACCAGCTCAGGTGTATGTGGCTGGTGCCTTAGCCGGTTCAAGCATGCTCTTTAAATAAGCCATGGGTCAGGGTGGCACCTGTGGCTCCATATTATTATATTTTATTATTTTTAAATTATATTTTATATTGATTATTATATTTATGTTGATTTATTAAATAAGCCATGGGTCAGGGTGGCACCTGTGGCTCCATATTATTATATTTTATATTGATTATTGTATTTATATATTATTATATTGATATTGATTTATTATATTTTATAATATATGGGATATGACTGCAGGATTGTATGATAGAACTATGTTTAACTTTGTAAGAAACCATATATTTTCCAAACTGGCTGTACCATTTGACATTTCCATGAGCAGAGAAAGTTCCTCTTGCTTAGTATGCTAGTGTAGGAACTGGTATTATCCATTTTTACTCTTGCTTTCTTTTAATTAGTATACACGTATCTTTTCTATACTTTTACCTTCAACATACTTACGTTATTATTATATTCAAAGTAGGTTTCTTATAGACAGCATGTAATTTCATTGTGTTATTAAATCTCCTTTGCCAATCTCTGTCTTTTAAATGGTGTATTTAGAACTTATACATTTAATGTAATGATTTATATTTTGTTGTTGTTGTTGTTGTTGCAGTTTGGCACGGCCAGGTTCAAACCCATCACCCTGGGTATATGGGGCAAGCACCTTACTCACTGAGCCACTGGTGCCGCCCCTAATTATTTATATGTTATGGATTAAGTCTGCCATTTTACTTTTTATTTTCTCTTTGTTCTCTCTGTTTTCTTTTTCCTGCCTTCCAGTGAGTACTTGGAAATTTTTCAGAATTCCATTTTAATTTATTTACAGTGTTTCTGCGTGTGTCTTTTTGTATAGTATTTTAAGTGGTTGGTCTAGGTTTTGTGTTATATTTACATAACTTATCACAGTCTACTGGTGTTGATATTTTACCAGTAAGTATAGAAATCTTACTTTCTTTACATCCCTTTACCCTTTCTTGTTTATAACACAATTATCTTAAATATATCCTCTATATACATTTAAAACCACATTAGATGTGCTATAATTTTTGCTTCAATTTAGAAAGCTCGAAAGAAGAAAGAAAGTGTATTTGCCTGTATTTTAGCTTTTTCTTTTGTTCTTTCTTTGTTCTTGATGCTCCAAGATGAAGGCACCTTTCATCATTTCTGTTCAGATAACTTCCATTCTTTTAGGTCTCTAGTGACAGATTCTCTTAGCTTTCTTTCTCAGAATGTCTTAATTCTCCTCCATTCATAAAGGATATTTTCTCACTGCATATAGAATTCTGGGCTGAGATTTCTTTTCTTTCAGCACTTAAGAAATGCAGTAAAATTTATTTTTGGCCCCCTTGGTTTTTGACGAGAAATCCACTGTCATTTGAATTATTTTTACCCTGTAAGTAAGGTGTCATTTCTCTCTTGCTGCATTCAAGATTTTTATCTTTGTCTTTAGTTCTCAATATGATGGGAAAGTTTCACGTCAAGTTTTACTGTGATGAGTCTCGGTGTATATTTCTTTGAATTTATCTTGTTGGGATTCACACAGTGGTTTGAATTAGCAGATTTATGTCTTTTGTCAAATTTGGGAAGTTTTCAGCCATATTTCATTGAATACTTTTTAATCCCAGCACTTTTGAATGTTAGATTTTTTTTTTTTGTTGTTGTTGTTATTGTCCCACATATCCTCTTTTTCCTCTTCCTCCTCTTTCTCCTCCTCCTTCTGTGTTCTCTTTGATGTTCAGACTGGGTAATTTCTGTCATTGTATCTTCAAGTTTGCTGACTCTTTTTCCATCTATTGTATGATTAAGCGTACCATTGACTTTTAAATTTCAGTTATTGTATTTTTCAGTTTAAATTTCCCATATCTTCTATTTCCTTGTTTAGGTTTTCTATTCTATGTTTGTTTCAAGTATGTTAATTATAATTATTCCCTGAAGCATTTTTATAATGTTTGTTTTAAAATCTTTGTCAAATAAATCTAACATTTCTGTCATTGTGGTATTGGCATGTATCAATTGTCTTTTTCATTCAAGTTGAGGTGGTCCTGTTTCTTGATATGATGAGTGATTTTCAATTAAAACCTGGACATTTGGGGTATTATATGTGAGAATTTGGATCTTAGTTAAATCTTCTGTTCTAGTTGGCTTCTTCTGAGATTGCTCTAGCAGCCAAAATGGGGGGATGTTGTGCTGCCATGTTATTGCCAGATGGAGGCTGAAGTTCAGCTTCTCCATTTGTTTATTATCACTTGAAGCAAGACCATTCTGTGGGTCCAGAGTGGCGATTCTAGATCCCCTGCTAGGCCTCCAGTGATTCTGCCCTGATGAGAGAGTGAGAGAAAAGCCACATTCTTGGTGAGTCCAGGCACATATTCTCCATTGACAACATGAGGGCAGGAGCTAAATTGTTTTCCTCTTTAAAATATGTTGTCAGCTCAGTGCCTGTGGCTCAAGAGGCTAAGGCGCCAGCCATGGAAACCTGAGCTGGCGTGTTGGAATCCAGCCCGGGCCCGCCAAACAACAATGACGGCTGCAACCAAAAAATGGCCGGGCATTATGGCGGGCACCTGTAGTCCCAGCTACTTGGGAGGCGGAGGCAGGAGAATCGCTGGAGCCCAGGAATTGGAGGTTGCTGTGAGCTGTGATGCCACAGCACTCTATCCAGGGTGACAGCTTGAGGCTCTGTTTAAAAAAAAAGTTGTCATAAATGAGGATGTGATAAACTTTTGTGCTCAAGTGAGAGGGTCTGGAGTCCTGGAGGTAGACCCGCAGGGTAAGAGAGAACACTCACGAGACTTTGAGAGTAATGCTTTTTGAAATGGGCATTCCATGGGGTGCTGGGAGCGTCATGAAGAAGCACAGAGAGCTGCACAAGGTGTCAGGCCATGTGAGGCTCTGGGTTCTCCCCCTAGATTCGACAAAGACATTCCCTCCCCCTGTTTCATTCACTCAGCTTCTGGGTAGAATTTCATTTGAAGAGTTAGCTCCGTGGCTGATTTCCCGTCTCTAAAAAGAGAAAGAAAAAGCATTTGGAAACGACAGTGAAAATGTTTGTGTTTCCTTCCATTTGTGAATTTCTGTGATAGTGTGACTCGCAAACTGTCCCAGCCATGCTTGCAAGGCTGCTTAGGGAAAGAGCCATGAAGTTGAGTGCAACTGGTTATGAGAACCTTGGAAAATAAAGAATTTGCCGTCATATTATCTTAAAATGCACACCACCTCGGTGCATTTAAAACAGCATTTAATTTGTAACAAAGCAATTAACATAATTTTTCAGACACACATCAATTCTGTGGCGGAAGGAGCACCTGTCTGAAATTCCTAGGTACATCAGCTCAAGGAACATGTTTGGGTGGGCCCTTAGAGATGCATTTGAAAGGAGGGACAGATCAGGAGGTTGGCAGGGGAGGAAAATAGTTGCAACAATGCTCTGAACTTTAAACATCAAGGTCTCAGGAGGGCAATTGGTGGGATCACACCTATGGTGCATCTTAGCAGGGTACTGGTGAAACTTACTAAATGTAGAGTATCAATGTCTTTATATAGTGATCAAGAAAATGCCATGAAGGCTCTGTTTAACAGTTCGACCAAAATATTTCAGATTGTATATGAAGTCAGCACACTGTGCCCCCTGATTGCACTAATGTACACAATTATGATTTAATAAAATTATAAAAAAAAAATAAAAATAAAGGTCTCTTGCTAACAGAAGTTTTTTCTCAAGTGTCTCTCCTCCTGTTCTCCATCCACCGCTTCCACCCTGCATGCAAATCTCACTTCCAGAGGCAGCTGCCTCGCATTCAGCTCGTGACACCTTCAGAGGTTTTGCTAATAAATGCATATCGAGAAAGCGTTCTGCCCATGGGGACCGATTTCTTTTTCCATCACCCGTGGCTTCTCAACATGAAATTAAAGGCAGAAGCGAGTAATTGCAGCTGGTGGCTGCTCCCAAGGTTCACCTGCTGCTGAGCGAGCCAGACTCCTCTCCTCTGTCTCACCTACTTCCCACGCAGGGACCAAGCCAAACGTGGCACTTGGCCCTTGAGCAAGTGGTCCTGCTGACGAGTGCACCTTTCCCAGTGTGGTGGGTCTCAGGAAGCCTCTGGATCTAGCCCAGCCAGGCCTTGCCCCAAGTGTATGGGGGAGGGTGCTGCCATCCCCCTGTCCCGGCTCAGGAGCACCAGAACCTCAGAGAGAGAAGGTAAAAAAGAGGGAGGGCTTCTCCTAGTTCCCATTTGGCCTTGGCCAGAGTTATCTGTGACATTTTATAGTCACCTGGTCAAACACAGATGTACGGGGGGGAAAAAAAAAAAGCAAGAAGCTTTGGATTTTGGATGTGACCTGTGAGCAATGTGGGAATCAAGGACATCACCATGAGTTTCAGCCCAGGTTCAGAGAGGACGGAGTTGCTGAGACGTCAGGAGGAGCAGCTTTGGGGTGGGGGGTGGAAGTCAGGACCACGGGTTTGGGGAGGATTTATGAGCCAGGATTTCAGGGAAGAGGGCCTGTCTGGAGATAGAATGTGGAAGGCAATGGCTGGTTTAGACATTCCTTCCCTGATGACTTCATACCTGGCAAAGGCCTGGCTTCCCTAACTCTCGTGTGGGGTTAGTTGTGCTCCCCTTGGGGTCTCTGTCCACCTGCACTCTCCCCCTGTGGAGAGGCGAACTGGGGAGGTCTGCGGGCTGCGCTCCTGCCAGGTTCCAGGGCTGGAGAACGCTCTCTGTGGCCTCACATACAGCGCCCTCTGTAAGATTCCACACCCACGCACGGCTGCCCACCCACACCAGCCAAGTGTCACGGAAGGAATGTGGTGGCAGCTGGGCCCGAATCATAAGACAAAAACACCCAGGACACGGACGGCAGGCCGGGAAGTGCCGCCTGAAAGGGAGAAGCCCGGACAGGCCACAGAGGGCGGGAGCTCGGAGGAAGCAGCCCTGGTGACTCAGCCTGCAGTTCTGCTGGACCAAGCGAGCATGTGTTCCAGAGAAAACAAATTCCGCCCGCAGGTTTATCTCCCTGTGGAGGAGGCACCGTCAGCAGCACGAAGTGGCCGAGAGGGAGGCCATGTGCTCCTGACCCCGCCTGCCCACCCGTGCCAGGCGGGGTCCTGGCCAGAGGCTCATGCTTAGTGGGCCTGTGGGGGGGGCCGCCCCACCACGCAAGCCGGGTCCACCCTGGCCCACACTGCCCCAGGGCTGGGGCCACAGGGAGATGGGGCTCTTGTGGAAATAATGGAGGCAGAGGGAGGACAAGTTAAAGCAAATGTAGGCACAGAATTTCTGAGGCACCTGGTGAGTCTCCTGCCTGCCTGCTGCTGAGCTCTCAGTGGGAGGCTCGTTAGGTTTGATAATCCCGGGGAGGGGGGACAGTTCAGCTGCTGTGGATGGTGGCTCCTGGTTGTAATAACAGTAATAAACGATCTGCCTGCCGTCCCTGGGGACGCGAGGCTCCAATTCTCCACCTATGTGGTGCAGTTACCTTAGAAGAGACAGGCCCCCTCCTCTGGGGGTAGCCTGGGAGAGCCCCTCCCTGGGGAGCCACGTGTAACCCTTAGGACAGTAGGACCCAGGTGGCCCCTACCAAACTGATCAGTCACGCCTGAATGGAGGCCGTGTGGGACCACTGTTAGCTTTCTCTGCCCTTTTCTTCTACTCCAGTGGTTCTCAAGGTGTGGTCCTCAGTTTGTCAGCATCAGCATCCCCTAGGAACTTGTTGGAAGTGCCAGTGTGGGGACCCAAGACCTGCTGAATGGGAATTCTGGGGTAGGTCCCAGTTTTCTGTGTGTAACCGCCCTCCAGGGAATTCCAATGCCTGCCCGCTTCAGCAACGTTGTCCCCTGCACAGCATGGGGACAGGGGATGCTCAGCCTTGGAACCACCTGGTGAACTTTAAAAAAATGCTGATGCCTGGATCCCACCCTCCAGATTCAGATTGTACTGGTCTGAGTTGCAGCCTGGCCCTCAGGACTTTTAGCCGCTTCCCAGGTCAGACCTTTGTTCTCTGGCGTGCTTGGCTCAGCGTCACCCTCTGGGATGTGGGGGTTAGTCCATAAGGTGGAAGCTGCATCTGACACCTCAGAGGTTTGACCTTCACACCTGAGGAGGCAGCTCAGCTGGGGAGAGGTTCTTGGTCTTTGCTGCACACCAGAGTTACACCTGTGTGAGGGATGCTTGTGGGTGCAGCTTCCCGGGCACCCGAGAATCCCAGTTGAGCAGGTCTGAAGCAGGAGTGGGGCATGTGCATTGTCAGCGATGTCCCAGCTGTTCTGATGTGGGGTCAGGGTCCTGCCCTTGAGAGCCACAGGATTCTCAAGCAGTCATCAAACACATGCCCTTAGCAAGTCACTTCATCAAATTTTGCTTCATACATAACCTGGGAAGAACAGTAGTTGCCCTGGGCACCTCAGAGCCATCCTGATACAGCATACATAGCTGGTCGAGTGTAACGATTGTGGATAGTGGGCAGACAAAAGGAGCTGCTGGGCTCTCCTTCAGGCCACCTATGGCTGAGCCTGGGTGAAAGTACTTACTAAAACTGGAGCAGCTGGCAGAGGTGGGAGCCTCCTGGCTGAAAGGCCAGGTCCAGAGGGAGTGGGTGCCAGTCTCAGCTCCTGGCAGCCCACGAGGAAGGGACTGTGAGCCAGAGGCAGGATTTGGGGTGTGTGCTGGCAGAAGGGGTGGGTTCTGAGGTCCAGGGCCAGATCTGAGACCAAGACCTTGTCTTTTCTGATGGGTTTCATGACCTTTGAGGTTTCAGATTCTGTTCAGCTGCTCCTCATCACAGCCAACCACAGCCACTTAACCCAATAGGAGTTTTGCTTTCTTATAGAACAAGGTTAGAAGCAGACAGGGCTGGCGGGGCCTCATGAGGAAGTGCTGGGAACCCAGGCTTCTTTGAGTATCGGGCGGTGCCATCCTTAGCATCGACTCTGCCCTCAGAGTCACCAGATGGCCACCCCCAGCCAGGCTCCGCTTCTGCATTCAGGCAGGAAGCAGCAAGGAGACAGGGCGGTGACTGTGTCTGGAGCACCACACTTCCCCAGGCGTCCCGGCACCCTGCCACGTGCAACTCATTGGTCAGACTGGATCCTGTCCAGGTTCTGGCTTTGAGGGAAGCTGGGAAATGGGCTTGCCTGGAACAAAATCCAGGTGGTGAGCCAGGAGATGGAGGCGGGAGGAGTGAGCAGACTCCTGGCTGGTCACACTGCCCTGAGGTCGCCTCTCCTTGAGCACACCACCGCAAGGTCACAGTGGCCCCACTCAGGCTGTCACAGGGCAAAACAGGACCTCCCACTCCTCTGCCCTATGCCCTGGCCCTACAAAGCCCAGAACATACCCCGAAAAGGCTGTGCCATCGGGAGAAAAGCCCCTGACTAGGAAGAGCTTGCTTAAGTCATCCCAGCCACACATGTGATCTGGGGAGTATCCTTGTGCCTGAGAGCCTTGGTTTCCATGACAGTCCCCAGCTATCCATGGTTCTTACAAGAATCAAATGAGGACATGACTGTGGGAAAATCAATGGGTTAGAAGTCTAACAAAAGTGCAAGTGATGCAGCCCTGCCTTGCTCACTGCCCTCTGTTGCTCCAAGGGCACTGCTGTCTCTGTCCAGTAGTGCTGGCACCGAGAGAGCCGGGGTCCTCTGCACACCCCCAGGCTCCGTGTTCAGGTGGCAGGGCCTCTGCGGCGGCCTGGGCCATGTCAATGTCTGACCTTGGCCAGTCTCATGGCCTTTCTCAATCAACACTTCTTCACCTGTAAAGAGGAGATAAAAATGTTGCCCTGACTAAGGCGGAGCCTGGGAGGGAAGGCAAACAAAAGACCCAGCACTTGGCAAAACTAAACAGCCCTAGAAATGCTTCCTAATCAAAATGCTTTCTCCCTCTTTTGAAAACAGAAATGGAAGGATCGTGTAAAGGACAGAGAGAGGGCAGCAGGGTCACTGCTTTGAGCAGGGAGGGGAAGGAGAAAAGAGGGGGAGAAGGAGAGAGGAGGAGGGGAAGGAAGGTATTTGCAGGAGGCACTTCAGGAGGGGGCTGGGAGCAGCCCCTCTAGGCACTGGTGAAGTGCCCCCAACCATGCAGCAGGAGTGTGGTCCGAGAGTGATTTGTAGGACAGCAAGGATAAGTCCAGCTTCATAGAGGTGCCAGGAGGGGATTGTGGACAGAACTCAATTCTGCTGAGGACAGAAAGGGTCCAGAACCTCCGAGCAGGGAAGTTGTGTCACCACAATAATCAGAGCCCCTATTGCTGGGGTCTACTCCTGGGGTGACCTAGAGGATGTCTGGGGACCTTGACTGCAGCCCAGCTAAGAAGTTCCCATGGCATCCCTGACACAGAGCCAACCATCAGAAGAAGCACCCCCTCTTCCTCACTGATCCTACCTACTGAGCACCTCTCTTGCCAGGGAGTTATTAGTTTTATGATGGGGAGTCTCTAGGCTTGGAGGCTCCCATGAGTCAGGTTCCCAAGTTTTCCAGCTTGTCCCAGGGAAATCAAGACCCTTCCATAGCAATAGGTGTCAACTGTTCCTTTGGGGCAAGTTCTGACTTAGGGGGAAGAGTGGACAAGCTGAGCCTGTGATTTGTGATTACACGACCACAAAGGGACTGCTCTGACATGGAAGGAGTTTAGAGCTTTGATCTTAGAGAGGAGAAGGCTGAAGGGGTGGGAGTTTGGTCATTATCTTTCAGCAGGTGGGAGCTTTGTTCTGAGAGTGGCTTGTCCTTCCAGTGAGTAGCTGACCTCCCTGGGGAGAGGGGGTGGGCAGAACAAAGCAGGAGACTGGGCTCAGATACAGGGAGAGGCTTCCCAACCAGCAGGGTGAAAACAACAAATCACTCGTGTGGGTGGTAGGGAAAGGAGCAGCCCAGCTCTGGGCCTGGGCCAGAGAGTATGTTTACAAATTGTCATAAAAAATTATAAAATCAATACCTGTGCTTGGTGCCCCAATTCAAACATGCTTCTCAAAGTGGGGTCCCTGGATCGCAGCAGCACCAGGGGACTTGCTAGAAATGCACACTCCGCCTCCATCCCCTACCACCTCCACCAGGCCTGCCTGATCATACATTCTGAGGATGGGCCCGGCAATCTACATTTGAACAAACCCCCCAGGGAACCCCAACAGCACCAGAGTCTGAGAACCCTAGAACACAGAAGGAAGACCATGGAAGGTAAACTTCTCATTCTGAGCCCCGAGGGAACCTTTGGTTCCTGTTCTCACATAAATGAGATCACACCCTGTTACATACTGCTCAGCTCTTCACCTTTTCACCTAATAATTATATCCTAGATCCGCCCTGCTCCTGCCCAACTGGGACTTAAGAATCTACCTCACTCCTTTTAGCTGCTGTGTAGCACCCTCGCAGGAGGAGAGGGCCATAAGCCTTTCAGCCATTGCCCTATCAGAGGCATTTGGGCTGTTTCTAGGTTTTTACTATCTCAAAGGCTGGTGCAGTGAGCATTCTTGCGAGCAGTTGTTTGTGGGGCAGATACCACGTGGTGAATGCATTGCTGAGTGGAACTGTGTCTGCAGTGCTAGTTTTGTTGAAATAGTGCCAGACCCCCAAAAATTCCAAAACCAGTTTCATCGATTTATCCTCTGTCCCAGAATAAAGGGCTGGATGCAGTGGCTCACGCCTATAATCCTAGCACGCTGGAAGACTAAGGCAGGTGGATCTCATGAGCTCAGGAATTTAAGACCAGCCTGAGTGAGAGAAAGAGCCCTTCTCTACTTAAAAGGAGAAAAACTTAGCCAGATGTTGTGGCAGGTGCCAGTAGTCCCAGCTACTGGAAGGTTGAGGCAAGAGGATTGCTTGGGCCCAAGAGTTTGCGATCACTGTGAGCTATGATGCCACAGCACTCCATCAATCAGGGAAAAAGAGTAAGACTGTGTCTCTCAAAAAACAAAACAAAACAAAACAAAAAATATAGAAAAGTTTTCTCTGTTCTCTCATCCCTACTAGAACTGCTAGTCTTTTCCATTTTGCCATTCTGACTGATGAAAATGGAGATGCAGCATTCTGATTTGCATTTCTTAGGCGACTTTTCACATGTTATTAATGGTAGCCACTTACACTTCTTCTGTGAACTGTCTGTTCGTAGCTTTTCTCTTCACCTACACGCCATTTTTCTTTGGGATTTTGAATGTTTTCTTATTGATTTGGAAGGATTCATCGTATGTTAAGAAAGTGGTGATTGTCATATATTATGAGTGATCTCCCAAGCATTTCTTTAGTCTGAGTTGATCATTATATTATTATTGGCCATGAATGAGTTTGTTTGCAGGAGGTTAAATTGATCATTGTTTTACTTTAATGCTTCTGGACTTATGTCATGCTTTAAAAAGCTTTTTCCACCTTGATATTTTAAAAAGTCCTTATGTTTTCTTGAAGTTCTTGGTTAAGAGGCTAAGCTCCAGGGCTAGGCAGCTTGTGTTCAAATTTACTGGATGATCTGGCCCTCACTTTTTACTTTGTCACTTGAGGGTAAGAAAGCCTGCCTCATAAAATCAGGATGGGTGAGTGCTTCTTCAGAGGATGCCTCCTCAAACTCTCAAATCAAAGGTGGTTAAAGGTCCAGGTTAATGTGGAAGATTAACTGGTGCCCCAGTGGAGCTGGAGCCTAGATCACATGGCTGCCACTGCCTTTCACAGTGGTTCCCAGGATTTCCCGACTCCAAGAGCAAGTCTTTTCCTGAGCCTGGACATGTGCTTCACCATGGCTTCTTGCCTAGAGGTAGGAACTTCCCAAGAAAGGAATGTAGTTAATATCTTCTGCTATTTCTTTTCTTAGGGTTTCATAGTTTTATGCTCATGGCTGGGAAGAATCAGCATTGTTAACATGTTTATACTTACCAAAGCAATCTACAGATTCAATGCAATCCCCATTAAAATACTAATATCTACTTTCAAAGTTTGGAAAAAATAGTTCTTCATTTTGTATGGAACCAGGAAAAACCCATATAGCTAAAGCAATTCTTAGTAATAAAAACAAGACTAGGGCATTAGCCTACCAGACTTTAGGCTATACTACAAGACTATAGTGATCAAAACAGCATGGCATTGGCACAAAAATAGAGACATAGACATCTGGAATTGAGTAGAAAACCATGAGATGAATCTGATCAAAGCCACCTGATCTTTGATAAACCCAACAAGAATATTCACCAGGGGAAAGACTCCCTATTCAATATATGATGCTGGGAGAACTGGATAACCATGTGTAAAAGACTGAAACTAGACCTGCACCTTTCTCCACTCACCAAAATTGATTCAAGATGGAAAAAAGATCTAAATCTAAGGCATGAAACAATAAAAATCCTTGAAGAAAGTGTAGGGAAAACACTGGAAGATATTGGCCTGGGGAAAGACTTTATGAAAAAGACGTCCATGGCAATTGCAACAACAACAAAAATAAACAAATGGGACTTAATTAAACTCAAAAGCTTCTGTACAGTTAAGGAGACAACAACCAAAGCAAATAGACAACCTACCCAATGGGAAAGGATATTTGCATATTTTGAACCAAACAAAAGCTTGATAACTAGGATCTATAGAGAACTCAAATTAATCCACATGAAAAAAGCCAACAATCCCATGTATCAATGGACAAGAGACATGAATAGAACCTTCTCTAAAGAAGACAGATGAATGGCTAACAAGCATATGAAAAAATGTACACTGTGTGGTGGCTCATGCCTATAATTCTAGCACTGTGGGAGGCTGAGGTGGGAAGATTGCTTGAGCTCAGGAGTTCGAGGCCTGTCTGAGCAAGAGTGAGACCCCGACTCATGAAAAAAATGGAAAAACATAGCTGGGCACCAGAGCAAGCGCCTCTAATTCCAGTGGCTTCGACTGCTGAGGCAGCAGGATGCCCACAGCCCAAGTCTGAGGTTGCAGTGAGTTACGGACGACACCATTGCACTCTGCTCAGAGCATAGGGTAGAACTCCTCTGTCTCAAAAAAATCTTTTTTAAAGGCAAAAAAAAAAAATGCTCATAGTCCCTAATTATCAGAGAATTGCCAATCAAAACCACCCTGAGATATACCTAACCCCCGTAAGAATGGCCCACATGACAAAGACTCAAAGTTGCAGATGCTGGTGTGGATGTAGAGAGAAGGGAACACTTTTACACTGCTGGTGGGACTGCAAACTGATACAACCTTTTTGGAAGGAAGTGTGGAGAATCCTCAAAGAACTCAAATTAGACCTCCATTTGATCCTGCAATCCCATTCCTGGGCATCTACCCAGAAGAAAAGAAATCCT
>CAUYON010190175.1:0-22154 GCA_963573935.1 Arctocebus calabarensis
TTATAAATCCATGTGAATGCATTTATATTCCATGTAAGTTTGCAGCTTCCCGTTTTCTTTCATGGAGCACTGTTTCATTATGGCTTTGAGTCAGTAGTGCATATGAGTGCAGATTACAACCTATGGCTTCTCTATCAGATGTTTTATAGGGACGTGGACACAAGGGAGATGGGTTAGCTCAGTAATTTCTTGTGTTACCACTAAATCCTTTAGGACAGAATGGAATGGATTCTTTCAACCATACAGAAACATTTTGTGTTTCTAAATGTTTTCTAAATGTTTGTAAATGACTGGAGCGGTCATTTACAAATGACACTACTTTCACCTGAAAAGGTGAAGACAATTTCCAGAAGTTCTCTTTACCCAGAAAGATTTCTTACCTATGTTTATATTAAACTAAACGATCTCATTAATACTTTTGTCCATAGGACCACCAAGAGTATAAAAGAAGTAATGAGTTGTTTGTTTGAGACAGTCTCACTGTGTCCCAGGCAACCTCAAAGTCCTGGGCTTTAGGATCTTTCTGCCTCAGTCTCAGCTGCCTGAGGACCTGGCACTACAGACACCCACCACACCCCGGGCTAGTTTTTCTATTTGTTTAGTAGAGATGGGAGTCTCAGTCGCTCAGCCTGGTCTTGAACTCCTGAGCTTAAGGGATCCACCTGCCCCAGGCTCCCGGAGTGCTGGCCTAACAGGCGTGAGCCACTGCACCTGGCCAGAAATAATGGTTTTTGTGGTATGTTTTGTTTTACAAAAAGTTTTATCAAATATTTTCCCTTATTTTAACCTAGACCTATATGCAAAGGGTTAAGTGTTATAATACCAGATATAAGTAAAAAATAGTAGTTAGATAGCTAGATCTAAACAGATCTAAAGCAAGAAACTTTGCAAGGGAGGAAATGAATTCATGACAAGTACACAAGTAAAAACACAATTTTTTTTTAAATTAAGACAGAGTCTCACTGTGGCACCCTGGGTAGAGTGCAGTGGCGTCACAGCTCACAGCAACCTCCAACTCCTGGGCTTAGGCGATTCTCTTGCCTCAGCCTCCTGAGTAGTTGGGACTACAGGCGCCCCCCACAACACCCGGCTATTTTTTTGTTTGTTTTTTTAGCAGGCCCAAGCTTGATTCGAACCCACCAACTTTGGTGCATGTGGCTGGCGCCCTTCCCACTGAGCTACAGGTGCCGCCCAAGTAAAAAATACCTTTAATGTAGGTGTTCCCAAGGTTCTGGGGGTTTTCCTTTTTCTTTCTCTCATTAAATCAGCATCCATTGGGTTGTGCCTGTGGCTCATATGCCAGAGGTGGCAGGTTCAAACCCAGTCCCGCCTAAAACTGCAAAAAAAAAGGTAAATCAGCATCCATTTTGCTTATTTCTATTTACAAAATTAATATAAGCCTAATGCAGAAATTATGGGAAAACACAAAAAAATGCAAAGAAAATCATCTCATTCCACAGCCCAAAAGAAACAATGTTAGTGTTTTGATGTATGTCCTTTCAGTAGTTTTTTTCATGCATAGATGTGCTTATTTCTCCACAAAACAGTATATTACCTATACTATTTTTGTAGTCTATCTCTTCACACTGTAAAGATTTTTCTATTTAAATAAATTTTTATAAAATTACTTTTAATGCCTGCAGTGTATTGTGTCTATGTTATGATTTATGCTATTCCTTATCACTTGGTCTTTATTTTTCCAATGAATGAGGATCATTTCTGATTTTTTTTGCTTAAAATTCTTTTTTGAGATAGAGCCTCAAGCTGTCACCCTGGATAGAGTGCCGTGGCATCACAGCTCACAGCAACCTCCAATTCCTGGGCTCAAGCGAGTCTCCTGCCTCCGCCTCCCAAGTAGCTGGGACTACAGGCACTCGTCACAACGCCCGGCCATTTTTTGGTTGCAGCTATCATTGTTATTTGGTGGGCCCAGGCTGGATTCAAACCCGCCAGCTCAGGTGTATGTGGCTGGCGCCTTAACCCGTTGAGCCACAGGCGCCAAGCCTCATTATTTTTTTTTTTTTTTGAGTCTCATTATATCACCCTTGCTAGAGTGCCGTGGTGTCACAGCCCACAGCTACCTCAAACTCTTGGGCTTAAGCAATCTTCTTGCCTCAGCCTCCCAAGTAGCTAGGACTATAGGCGCCCGCCACAACACCTGGCTATTTTTTTGTTGTAGTTATCATTGTTGTTCAGCAGGCCCAGGCCAAGTTCAAACCCACCAGCCCCAGTGTATGTGGCCAGTGCCCTAACCACTGAGTGACGGGTGCCTGGTCAAATGAATTTTTTTTTTTTGAGACAGAGTCTCACTATATCACCCTGGGTAGAGTGGCGTGGCATCACAGCTCACAGCAACCTCAAACTCTTGGGCTTAAGCAATTCTCTTGCCTCAGCCTCCCAAGTAGCTGGGACTACAGGCGTCCACCACAACGCCCGCCCATTTTTTTTGGTGCAGGTGTCATTGTTGTTTAGCAGACCCGGGCCAGGCTCAAACCCACCAGCCTCGGTGTATGTGGCTGGTGCCCTAACCACTGAACTATGGGCACTGCCCCTGGTGAAATGATTTTTTTTTTTAAGGCTAGTTAAGTGAAGCAGTGGGAGTGGAGAAGGATGGTCAAATGACTTTTGACATAGGTGTCATGACCATTCAATGGGGAAAGACTATCTTTTCAACAAATGGTGCTGGTACAACTGGATATCCACATGCTCAAGAATGAAGATGGATCCTCACCTTGAACCATATACAAAAATGAACTCTAACTGGATCAAAGAACCTAGATATAAGACTTCAAAATATAAAGTTCTTAGAAGAAAACAGGGGAAAGTCTTCATGACATTGGATTTGGCAATTCTGGGGGGTGATAACACCAAAATAAATTGACTTGATCAAAACGTTATGCATAAAATGACACTATGAAGAGAGTGAAAAACATCCCACCAAATGGAAGAAAATATTTCTAAGTTATATAGCTGATAAGGGATTAATATAATCCAGAGCATATAAAGAACTCAAAAACTCAACAACAACAAAAAAGACAACCCAACAAAAATAAGTAAAGGACCTGAATAGACATTTCTCCAAAGAGGATATACAAATGGCCGATAAACATGCAAAGATGCTCAACATCATTAATCATTAAGGAAATCCAAATCAAAACCACAATGAGATACCGCTTCATACCCATTACCAAAACAAGAGAAAATAACAAGTGTTGTCAAGGACATGGAGAAACTGGAATCCTTGTGCCTTGTTTGTAGGAATATAAAATGATGCAGCCGCTGTGGAAAAGAGTTTGGCAGTTCCTCAAGATGTTAAACACAGAGTTGTCATATGATCCAGCAATTCTACTCCTAGCTATATAACTCAAAGAAAACAGTAAGTCAAAGAGATACCTATACTCTGATGTTCACAGCAGCGTGATTCAGGATAGCCAAAAGGAGAAAACAACCATTCATCCAGCCAAGGATGGATGTACAAACAAAATGCTGTCTGTATATACAGTGGAGTATTATTCAGCTTTAGAAAGGAACAAACTTCTGATGTGAGCTACAATATAGATAAACCTTGAAAATAAAGCAAAGTAAGTGAGACATAAAATAAAAATTTCATATGATGCCACTTACAAGAGGTACCTTGAATAGGCAAATGCATAGAAACAAAAAGAATAGAAGTTACCAGGAAGAGGAGGAAAAAGGAAATGAGGAGTTATTATTTAATGAGCACAGAGTTTTCTATCTGGGATGATGATACTGTTCTGGAAATGGATAGTGGTGATGGCTGCACAAAGCTATGAATGTATTTAAGGCCAAATAACTGTACACTTAAAAATAATCAAAATGGTAAACATTATGTCTATTTTACCATAGTAAAAAAAGAAAATCCTAAGTAACAATATAATACACACACACACAAACAGAAAAACGGGGACAAAAAAAAAAAAGGAAAACAGGCACCTTACCTTCCAGGGATGTAACCGGAGCAACATGAAGACAAATAATAATAAATATCTTGAAAGTCAGTAAAACTTCTTCAGGTCTGCCAACATTGCCAGACTGCCTGCCAGAGAAAACCATCCTGGAATAAAAAAAGGAGAAAACAAGTCATCACAACTGCCATGCAACATAGAAATGCCCAAAGGTCACCCCTCAACCAAGACAACCTGCAATCCTGCTGCCTTTAAATCACTCTGGTTCCAGAGGGTCAGCAATGCCAGGTGGGCACTGGCTACAAAAAACAAAACCTGTATTTATTATGGGAGGATCACCCCCTAGGATATTATATTAAAACGATAAGCAAAGTAGTCCATGTAGATTTATGGAAAACATTGGCATATGTAAAATGTCAAGAGAAAAACTAAAAACACAAATTGTTACAAACACAATTATAACCACTATATAAACTGCTTAAAGACTATGCTGAGAATCAGAAAGGGTCACAGAATCTTTTAAATAATCCATCCCTATTTATTCTATTTTTTTCTCTTTTGAAGTATATTTTTTTAAAGAGATGAAAAAAAGATGAAAAATTTCAATATCACTCTATACCCAGGCTGTAAGGCAATAGCTATTCACAGGTGTGAAAATAGCCCACTGCAGCCTCAAACTCCTAGGTTCAAATGATCCTCCCAATGAAGTCTCTCAAGTAGCTGGTGGAACAGCATGGCCAGCTCCTGTTTATGTTATATGCTGTAAAAAGTCCATCGTATTTCTTCTTAATTGCATATTATTTTATCAACATTGCTTGCATTTTAGTAGTCCAGAGTACAAAGAGTCAACATTTTTTAGAAAAGCAAAACTTATATCAGAACTGAATTTAAAAGCCACACTTAACCATTCATTTATTTATTTATTTGACAAATATTTATTGAGGGCCAATATGTACCAGATAAGATGTGCAGGTTCCACAGGAGTAAAGTAGATGAAATACATGTGGTGAAGGTGGGGCAGGCACTGCGGAGAGCTCAGCATACACAGCATCACAAATGTGTCGGATCTTCTTGAGGCCAGGGGTTGGCCAGCATAACCCTATGACAGGCAGTCCTCAATAAGAGCAGAAACTTGCATGGGGTGCTGAGGGTGGAAGGACCCAGCCAAGAATGCAACCCCCTCCTGGGCTCAGGCACCAGTAGGGTATAGGGAGGAATGCAGTCCCGTCCTGAGCGGGCTGGTGGGCTCCCTCCACATAGCCAGAAGGAAATGGCGAGGACAAACTAGGCTGTGTGGCTGTGTATTCTCAGCAGAGCTCCTGGCCACGGGGCCCCACGAATCCAGCCAGCACGCAGCCTCTGTAAGCCTGAGATAGCGTGCACATACGGTGGTGGAAACTAAAAAGCCGGAGTGACTTTGGACGAGTTATGTTCAATGGCCAAGCTTCCCCATGTAGCAGATTGTGGTAACAGCGCCAACCTGATAGCGGTGCTATGATAAGTAAACGACATCTCTGCACAGTATCTGGCACTGTGGATACGCTGCAAATGTTAGCTGTGCTCTTCATTCATTCTGTCACTCATTCATTCAACAAGTATCTATCTTGCCCCTAGGATGTGCAGGGTCAGGTACTGCAGGGATTAAGAGGTGACAGCATGGAAAAAACAGGATAAATCAACCACAATTTGCTCTGAAGGTAAAACTGGCAATCTCTAAGAACAATGCAACACCAGGAGAGTCATTTGACCTGGTGCAATTAATGTCTTAGACCAGGACGTAAATCCTCTTTCAAGGGAGCTTACATGGCTTTTTTTTTTTTTTTGAGCTTACATGTTTTAAAGTAATAAATTGCATTATGTTAGTAACATAATATGTTAATAAATGATAAAAAGCCTTTGATTTGGCCCTCTTCTTCAGCACTTTTGTACTCTCTCTGTTCATAATGGCATATTATTGATCTTCTCAAATGAGTCACTCAAATGGGAATGTTAATATAGTTGGGCAAAGATGTATCAATATCTCCCTGGAGGAAAAATTTCAATGTCTGCTACAGCTACATACAACAAAATCGATGAATATCGGAAATATAATGTTAGCCAAGGAAACCAGACATAATAGAATGCATATTATATACGGAAAAAAAAGGCAGGCAAAGCCAATTAATGGAGAAGGGACCACAGTGGTTATTCTTGGAAGGCAGGGAGTTATAATGTTAGAAGTGGCTACGAGGAACTTTCTGGGAATAATAATAATAATATTATGGGTCACTTACATGGGTATGTTCTGTTTGTAAAATTCATTGAGTTGTACACTTATGTGTATGTCATAAGAAGTTTCAATAGTTTAAAAATTAATAAATTTTTTAGTTTTCTAGACTCTGTTCCCCCTCCAAAAGCACTGATCTTTAAAAAAAAAGCCATTATTTAGAGGAATAAGGTTCTACAAAACACTCTCTCCTATACAAATGCCTTAAAACTCACTCTTCTTGGAATTGGTAGACTTGACTTAAGATAATGTAATGCACAAATATTGAAGTTTCGCTCTGAAAAGGGTACCAGAACAGTTTATTTCTAGAAAGGAATTCAGAAATTATTTAACCTCAAATCTTCATTCTACAGATGAAGAAAGAGGCCCAGCATGTTCTAGAGGACAGGTCATAGTCATTTGACTTTTTGGCAGACCCCCTACACTTTCTACAAGGCCACAATGCCAGCCTTCTGAGAATATGTTTCTTTGTAAATAAAATGTCTTGAGTCCAGCGGGTGAGAGAAATCAACACATTCACAATGCTATTATACAATTAAATTTCTACAAACACATTCATAGGACAGGACTTAAGTGGTGTACAAGATATGGTCAACATTGAATTAGTACACACAGTGTACATGTGACTTGGGCCTCTGATCAAAATAAATCATGCCTTTTCACTAAAGAGAACATGTACTGGACTCCCCAAAGAGGGTAGGAAAGGCCAGAATGAAGGATGATTCTATCAGTCATCTTGAAAAAAACTTTGGATCAAGAGCCTACAGACTGGCACCACTGAAAAGACTGCTTTCAGTTGTCATGTCTGGAATATGTTTTCTCAAGGCTGAACATATATTTGCTAATAGAAGAAGTTTCATGGTATTTGAAATAATATAGCTCCCATTGTATTCTGCATAAACTGAGAACATCCTGTTAAGTCATAAGGTTTCTAGGATTGTCGCTCAAAGAGAGAAATCTGTGAGTTTTTAAACTTCTCCTCATTGCACACAAAAGTTGGTTTTCTGCTTTACAGCTGGAAGACAACTTCATCTTTTGGTGCACTCCTCGTTAGCTCAATGCTATCTAGGTCATCTACAAAGATGATTGGAATAGCCACTGGTTCTTAGCAAAACAATTTTTTTTCTTTGAGTCAGAGTCTCACTTTGTCATCCTGGATAGAGTGCCCTAATGTCATAGCTCACAGCAACCTCAAACTCCTAGGCTCAAGCAATCAATCCCTTGCCTTAGCCTCCTGAGTAGCTGGGACTATAGGCACCTGCTGCAATGCTCAGCTACTTATGTTTTTTAGGAGACAAGGTCTCACTCTTGATCAGGCTGTTCTCAAATTCTTGAGCTCAAGCAATCATACTGACTCCACCTCCCAGAGTACTAGGATTCCAGGTATGAGCACCATACCTGGCCCTTAACAAAGTTTTAAAGTGCTAAAGATAGCATCAATGACAGAGAAAAGTATTTGCTAACATTTACACAGTAAAATCTAGGCTTTGACACTAGACAGCTACTCATTAAAGATTATTTCAAATTCAGCTGTGGACTACTCGGGTGTAAATGGCAAACTCCATGACTATACACCAGTGTGCTGCTTAACCCAGTCCAAAAAACTATTTTAGAGCCCTTCAAATTCATTAAATAGTATCACTACCATATGTTTTAAAATGCATAAAACAGTGCATTTATCATAATGGCAGTAAATAGGAAATATATCTTTATCTAGATGTAGAATAATTAAAGAATAAGATTTAAAAAGGAACTAGCTTGATATCACTTTAGGGCAGATCTGAGTGAGGAGTGATTCTCTGTTATCTCTGGTTAACTGGCATAGTTTAATTATACCACAGCTGCTATGATCTATAAAATGATAAGTAACAAGAAGTATGATGACTGTTCCCTAAGTCGTCCAAAAAACTCTATGCCTTTTAGATATTTACAGTGAGTCATGTGTTGGCTAATAAGACTAACAGAAAGGGAAAGTACTAGCAGAAAGGGAGGTACTGACAAGTTCTTTGTGTGGATAAAGCAAGAACAAGTGATAAAGCAATTGATGAGGATTGTTTGACTGTCAAAAAAGTCAGAGAAATAACAAATCAGGATACTATTAGTAAAGGCGTAAGTTAAATTTCCATGTGAACTCTGCTAAAAGACCTTGATATGGCAAATATCTAAGGGGAAAAAAGTCTTCAGTGTTCCCCAAGTATGCTGGGTTAAGTTTAGTTAGATCAAAACTTCTGCTGAAGATAATTAAAAATCATGAATAAAATGCATAAAGCATTTTCTTAAACATATCAAATCACTGATAAGAGAAAATTGCCAGGCCAAACTTGAAGCCAAAGCAATAAAGCCACTTACACCAAAGGTATGGGCCTAATGAGGCCAACTAGAACTTCAGATATGGAATAGGGAAGAAAAGTTGAGAGCCATGAAGCAAAGAAATACAAAGCTTATATTTAAACAAAATTTAAAGAGAAGAAGATGGAGCAAAGTCAATGTTTGAAATTATAATGACTAAATGACCTCAAACCAGTAAACAATACCAATCCTCAGATTCAAGAAGCCCAAAGAATCTCAATCATAATAAACAAAAAGTGATCTAAACCTAGACACCTTATAGTAAAATTGAAGAAAACCAAAGACATGCCTATAATTCTAGCACTCTAGGAGGCCAAGGTGGGTAGATTGCTTAAGCTCAGGAGTTCAAGACCAGCCTGAGCAAGAGCAAGACCTGGTCTCTAAAAATAGCCAAGCATTGTGGCAGGGGCCTATAGTCCCAGCTACTGGGAGGTTAAGGCAAGAGGGTACCTTGAGCCCAAGAGTTTGAGGTTGCCATGAGCTAGGAAGGGAGGGAGGGAGGGAGGGAGGGAGGAAGGAGGAAGGGAGACCTTAAAAGTAGCCAGAAAAACAAGAGAGTTTTCATAGCTGTTAGGCTGCAGCTATCTTCTCAGAAGCAATAGGGGAGGCCAGAAACTAGTGGAATATTATCTGCAGTGTGCTGAAAGAAAATAACTGCTGCCCAGTGAAAATACCTTTCAATAATAAGAGCAAACAAAATGAAGACATTTTCAGGCAAGCGAAAACTGTGATGTTGTTCCATATCTACAAATCCTCACTGAATTAAGTCTTAACAGGTGTTTTTAGGCAGAAGATGGAAGATCTGAGATGCAACAAGGAATGAAGAACAAAGAAAGTGGTTAGTATTTAGCCAGGCCCAATCTCTGACATTTGTTACAGAGATACGAGCCAAGAGCTTACAAGAAGGCACAGTTTACCCTTATTTTTCCACCAAAGCTTCATCCCTAACTGTAGGAGGCTTTGTCCACACACATGTGGTCACCACAGCCTGCATATCCAAAATCCCCTCTCCTGAAAACATGTACTCCTTGGTCATCCCTTGAGTCTAGAGATATATACACTTACAGCATGGCTTGCCATGAAGAAGAGGCCTGCCCAGGTCCTAGAAATAGGCAGAGAATATTGGGTTCCACGGACTTTTTACCATTTGCGACTAGAGAAAGGTCAGAAAGGGAGCTTCTAAATCATGAGACACAGGCCAGAGGCCCCAGTTACCCAGATCTAAGGGTGGCACTATTTATCAGCAAACCCAGACAAACTTTGATTATATAAAACAATAATAATAATAATAATAATATCTTATAGGGATTAGTGAAACATGATAGAATAGGAACATATTGAAACTATATTATATGTATAAATAAGAGATAATAAATACATTATATGAAACATATAAATAAGGAGAAACAAAATGAAATTCAAAAATTAAAGTCTTCCATGGTCCTTGAATTATTCGGGAGGAGACTAAAGGGATTGTTTATCTTTAGACATCGAAAGTTGAGTAGACATGTTGTAATTTCTATAGTAGCAACTAAAAAACAGAAATGGAGTGTTTAACTTCCTAACTAGTAGGGGGAGAGATGATTTTTAAAGTATTCAGTCAATCTGAAAGAAGGCAAGACAAGTGAGACAAAGAAACAAAGAATGCTTAGAAAAAATAGAAGATGATAGATATAAAAATAAACATAGATCAGTGATTCATTAAATATGAACTAAATAATTCCACTAAAAGGCAAAGATTATCAGACAAAAAAAATACAAACTCCAACTATATGCTATTTACAAGGACAAAACTAGAACCTAAGAATTCAGAAAGTTTGAAGTAAAGGAATAGAAAATGCTATGCCAACACTAATCGAAAGAAAAGTTATGTGTTTACTTATACTAATATTGGTCGAATTATAAAGAAAAAAGCATTACCTATAAGTAAAATGGTTCATTGATAAGATCAATTCAATAGGAAGACTGAACAAATTTACATGTGAATGCCTCTAACTATACCAACTAGCATTGACACAAAACAAGGAGAAATAGAACAAATTCACAATCGTAGTGAGATATTCATACATCTCTATCAGCAAATGGTAAAAATCAAGTAAGAAAGACATTAAGGATACAGAATGTTTGAATGGCACATTTAGCCAACTTGACTTAAATACCATATTACCATATATATAGTATGTTCTACTCAACAACTACAGAGTAAGTAATCTTCCCAAGTGTACATGGAATGTTTATGAAAACGAATCTAACCAAAGAAGTCTCAAAAACCTTTTACAGAATTGGAAAAAAGAAAACAAACTTGTTCTCTGACCAAACAGAATTAAGTTATAATAACAAAAAGTTAAATTTGTTATGTTACTTAACAAGTAATTTAATAGAGCAAAAAAAAAAGTCATAATGTAAATTATTATAGAAAATATTTTACCTGATCAATAGTAAAAACAATCTATACCAAAACATGTGAGAGACCTAAGGACAGAATAAAATTTGTATTTTAAATATACATATTAGAAAATTAGAAAGACTTAAATTTAATGATTTAAGATCCTTCTCAAGAACTTTGAAAAAGACCGGCAAAATAAACCCAAAGAAAGAGATGAAAGATAATGATAAAAATAAAAGTGTAGGGCAGCGCCTGTGGCTCAAAGGAGTAGGACACTGGCCCCTTACGCTGGAGGTGGCAGGTTCAAACCCAAACCAGCCAAAAAGATAAATAAATAAAATAAAATAAAAGTGTAGGGTGGCACCTGTGGCTCAAAGAAGTAGGGCGAAGGCCCCATATGCTGGAAGTGGCGGGTTCAAAACCAGCTCCAGCCAAAAACTCAAAAATAAATAAATAAATAAAGGTGTAAAATAATGACATAGAAAAAAGACAGAAAATGAATATTATCGACACAGCCAAGTTTGTTTTTTTTTTTTTTTAAAGACAATTCTGGCAAAGTTAAGAGACAGAGGGAGGGGAGGGAGGGAAGACAGGGAATGAGGTGGAGGGAATGAGCAAATAACCAATAGAAAGAATGAAAAAAGCCATGTCTGCAAATGCTACAAACAAAAAAAAGATAAAAAGGATTTTAGGGACAACTTATAATTTCAAAAATCTAGATAGAAATGAACAAATCCTAGAAAGAAAAAATACAACCTACCAAGAAGAAATCAGGAATTGTAAACATGAATGAGACATATAAAAGTCTCAAAATTTTTTCCCACAAAGAAAATTCCAAGCCCAGATAATTTCACTGATACTATCAAATATTTAAGGAAGGAGAATTCCAATTTCACAAAAACTCAAAGAAAAGAAAAAGAGACATCCTAACTCATTTTACCAAGGCTAACATTACTTTGATGCCAAAACCTAAGAAAGTCCTTACATTTTTACTCATTAAATAAATCAAAGGAGACTGTTCACAGATTTCTCTGGAAAGCTCACCAAAATGCCCAACAGCAATTTCAAATTTGGTAAATTGAGGCAATTGGAATAAATACAAGGCAAAAGGAACCATTCTGAACTTCAGCAACAAAATTTTCTGAAGATAAGGTCATCAAGAACTAAAGCCAGCATTGCTGTAGTAAGAGAAACAACATCCCACATGCCAAGAAAAACCATGTCCTAAATTTGACTGGTAAGTGCTGAATATGAACTTGAAAACAGCAGCTCTGTGTATTATTTGTCATAGCACAAAGTCAAGTCAGCGCCAGACCATGTGGCATGCATGACTACAACGTGAAGCTTTCGCATCTGTAGAATCAAATGGAAAAAAATATTTGGCTTGGTCTTTACAGTACAAAATGATTTTCTTAATAAGCATTAAGTGCTTTCTGATGCAGAAAAAAGGAAGCTTTAGAGTAAATTCATATCAGACATGCAAGATTAGAAATAAATTATGCAATTAAACAAAACCTTGTGAGAGGTGTTTTCTTTTTTGGCTCTCTCATTCATCTCTAAATTTCTCCATCTTTCTATTAATAATCTACCATCCTCTTTGTTTGTTTGTTTGTTTGTTTTTTGAGACAGAACCTCACTCTGTCACCCTGAGTAGAGTACTGTGGTGTCACAGCTCACAGCAACCTCAAACTCTAGGGCTGAAGCAATCAGACTACAGGCGCCCGCCACAATGCCCTGCTATTTTTTTTTTCAGAGCTGGGGTCTTGCTCTTGCTCATCAGGCTGGTCTCAAACTCCTGAGCTCAGGAAATGCAACTGTCTCGGCCTCCCAGAGTGCTAGGATTACAGGCGTGAGCCACAGCACACAGGCCAATCTACCATACTCTAGATTACTCATGTGTGAATTACCCAAGGCAAAGCAAAAGCCTACTTCATCTCTCTCCCCTCACTCTTCAAAGTCTGCCCCCAACACTTACAGAAATTATGTTCAACACACAGGAAGGAGCAGAATAGCAGAGAATTCAGAAGCATGTATGGCAGAGCCACCGGCCTGCCTTCAAATCTAAGCTCTACTACTTATAATGTAACCTTGGGCTGTCCCTAACCTCTCTGGACCTAAAATTCATCACCTGAAAAAGTGGAGGCAATGATAAGACCTACTTCAGAGGGTTCTGTAGGGATCAAATGAAGGAATGTAATGAAAATGTTAGTGTACTCAATAGGTGTCAGCTATGAATACAAACTTTTTTTTTTTTGGTGTGGTTACGTTTTGAGTAATTTAATGTTTAAGACATGTCACATCAGCTACAACTGGTCAAGTTACATTGAAGGATAACAATTTTATGTGACGTACACAAGTTTTGAATAGAAAATTGCTGGGGAAATTTCAAGGGGTTGTGGCTGACAGAGTATAAAAACCTCACTCAAAAGGGAGGATGGAATCGAAAGCCAAAATATAGACTTGAACTGACCGTGAGACTGTAGGTAAGGTTTTATTACCACCTAGCCCTTACACTGAAAGCTACAACTTGGAAGGAAGTTTTACAAAGTCCTGAGGAACTGTCATTTAAAAAGATGTTACAAAAGGATGTAAACATTATCCTCAATATATGGGAACAGCAACAAAAGCCTCACGGCCATCTGTTAAGCTGTGGTGCTACTCGCTGGGGACACAGTCTCAGATGTTCCATTTTCCAACTCATGTAGACACTGCCCAGTGGAGCCATGTGTTGAAGGGCCCCTGTGGGAAGACCCACAGCCGCCGCTCTGCACAGCTCATTCTCGGGACCTCGCTGGGAACCAGGCAGGCGCAGAGACGCAGGAGCCATCTCAGCAACACTGGGATTTGCTCTCTGCTTTCAAGGTCTCTTGATCTAGCTTAATTTTGCCCACATCGTTTTCTTCACTAGGAAGGCTTTGGTGGTTTGCAAGAATATTCTCCACTAGAAACCGGGCAGCTTCATCTATGTTAATGTTGTCCTGTAATGCAGAAATAAAGAATGGGATTAATTCTTAAAATAAAGCAGGAAGAGTATTAATGGGATCTAGGAAACTTTGTCAGAGAGGGCATTACAAGGACACCAGCTACTATCTTCTTCTCGAATACTTCTCCTTGTCCACTAGGAGTTCCACACTGAGTAATGTGGCTATGGCAGGACCTGTTTTCTTTTTACCAAGTATACCTTTTGTTCTGTTTCTGTTTTAGATTTTTGCCACTGAGTGTTAATCTATCTTGATGGTTGAAAATCAATCTTCACCCTACTCTGGGCTATTCTCACATAACTGTAGGCACTCAGGCTGAGACATTTCTGCCCTAAAATATCTAGTTCAAGTATTCAGGTTACATTGCAAAGAATAATTTAAAAGGGCCCAAACCACATTATAATGTGATAAATGTATCGTGTCACTTTTCCACCTCTTAGAACAAATTATTCCTTTTAGTACTCAGGCATGAATTAACCTGAAACAATGGTCTGAGGGTGATGTTCATTAAGGACACCCTCCAGAATCATTAGCTGTCACAGCACTTGCGTAATTGAATTACGAGTTGTCCTTAAATACACAGTAGGTGAAAAATGGCAAAAGCTGCTATTTTAAAAAATATTTAACTTTTCATTTATTAATAATTTGGGGTTTACAAAAACATTGCAAAACAGTAAAATTTCCTATTTACCATGCACCTATATTTCTCAAATATTAACATCTTAGATAAAAAAATCAGGAAATTATGAGACAGTATTGCTTCAGTATTAATCTATCAACCTTATTCAAATTTCATCATTTACCTCCATGTCCTACTTCTGATCCAGGATCATAAGCTGCACTTTGTTGTTATGTCTCCCTGGTCTTACAGTTCCTCAGTTTCCTTGCTTTCATGACTTTGATACACTCAGCAATGGCCAGTAAATATCCCTCAGTCCAGGTACGTATGGACTTGTCATTACATCAAGTTATGCATTTTTGACAATAACCAAACGCTAGTGACGTGTCCCTCTCCTCACTTGTTTAAAGCTGGGTCTGGTTTTCCACCAAAGAGTTACTATGTTTCCCTTTGTACTTAACAATAGTAAGTGCAAATATGTCAATATCTTCTTTCTCACCATACGTTTCCTCACTACTGTTAGCACTGACTAATCCTTCCCTAAAACAATTATTACTGTGGTGTTTAATAGTGAATTTTTGTTTCCAGTCATCCCTTCTACTTTTATTCGCTGGAATTCTACACTTAGGAAGAAATTCATTTCCCCCTCATTTATTTATTCATATTCACATATCCTCATTTTATTCTGTGAGTTAAACCCATTAGAATAATTATTTACTTTGTAGCTCAAATTGTCTTCCATCTTTGGAGCTCCTGGAGCAGGCCCCTGTACCGTAACATGTCTCTGTCATTGTGTGAGTGCCTCCCTTGGACTCTGGCACCACAAAATGTCTCAGTACTTCTTTATTCTCCTTGTCCCATCAGCCCTGGAATCAGTCATTTCTCCAGGAATTTGCATCCTTCTTAATGGAGAATGGTATTTAAAAACCAAATTCCGAGGACTAGCTAATTCATTGGCCCTGGGGTATCACTGCAAGAAGACAGAGCTAGTGAACATGTGCCTGTATGTTCACATCTGTAGCTACTTCTTCACGTGTTACACGTGCACATAAGCATATTGTGTATATAACACCCATCAATACATACCGTATGTATTTTTTATTTATATAAAAATCTTAATATTAATTAAGTTCATGCTGATATCTCCAATCCTATCCAATCTCAGGAGGTTCACTGTAGCCTTCTTTCTCCCTTATGAGGAATACCTTTAGGGGAAAATGAGCCACCTGGAGGAGCTGTGTTTTGGATAAAGGCATCTTTCACAAGCTTTCACATGCTTTCACATAGCATCCACACCAGCTTTTCCTCACTTCCACTCCCAAGGTAAGTATTAAATTTAATTCAAGCATTGACCTTCTGCAAGTCCAAGTATCATTCAGTCCTCACAGGTCCCATTATATCAAATAGTTGTAAAATTCTCCACTGAACTTAGGATAAATTAAAAACAACAATTCCCATAGGTTAGTGTAATTAGTCACAACATTTCATATTAGAAATCCGTTATTTGCCAGAAAGGTACAAAGATAAAATTCATGAATTTAAAATTATTTTGCCTATGTCTGTCCTCCAGAAATTCAGACCACTGGAATTTAAGAAAAAATTAGATTGTAAGTTAGCTAAATATTATTCTCTTAGAACATGCCTTCTTTATTACTAAGGAAATTCTGCAGAAGCTACTTCTGTTATGTTTGGGGGGAAGCACAGAACATTACTCTTAACCAGAGCTTCCCTTCTCATCTCTGTGCATAAGTCTGTCTATATGTATAACAAAACTGATGACTTCAATAGCCTCCAGCTACAAGTCACAGGACATGATCATTTATGCAGGTTACATCTAGATTTGGGGTGGGTGGGAAGTTTTGGATTTATTGCTTGAAAGATTAATTCAAATAAAACTTACAGGGGACTTTTGTCTATAATACACAGTACACAAAATTCCGCCACCAAAATGCACGTTTGCCTTAACAAAAGGAAGTAAAGCAAATTCCCCAACAGACGTACAGAGCAGAGAGAGGCGGTGTCTGTCCAGAGCAAGGCCTTCTCTAAAGAAGCCCTCCCTCCTGTGATTCCCTCCTTTGTGTTAGGCTAAGAGCTTACGCAGCATCTCTGGACTTACCTCCTACCACTACTTTTTATTTATGAAACAAAATTTTAAGATGCTGTTTTATTTAAATTAACAGCCCCAAGCCTAGGGAATATATGCTTCTACCTCCAGTAGACATTTTTTCCAAAGACTCCATCACTGCACAATATATTTGGGCTGCATTTTGTGCAGGCTCTCATTGCTTTGCTTTCATCATTTCAACCATCACCGGTGTAAAATAATCTTTTACTTTACTAGAAGGCAATCTTCCAGTAAAGCTAAAATTAATCTGGTAGTAAATCTCCAGAATGTCCTAGGTGACTTAATGATACACACATATATATACACACAAATGCATGGGTACATATATATATATATGTGTATGTGTCTGTGCGTGTGTGTATAAAAAAATCCAGAAAGCACATATTATAAACTGGAACTGTGTTAAGATTATACCACATTTATGGCCCAGTGTTTGTAATGACAGAATCTTTAAACATTTCATCCTTCTTACATAAGTATGATTTTTTTAACCCTCCTATGTGAAGTTACAACACATACAATTCCTTTCATATTTTGTACTTATAATAATTTTCCACTTTGCATTCCTGTATATCTAGAGTAAGATTTTGAACACCATTTTGGTGGGGTTGTTTTTGTTCAAAAAATATTTATCTAGCATCCCATAATGGATGAAAGAAATCTCACTCTACTATTCATGAAACAGCCTACCACAAATGTTGACATTTCCCTCTTATTCAAATTCTTCCATACAGAGTTAATCTAAAACCCCTCAAACATCATCTGCATAAATCTTTTCTCTGACCTTTTCAGTGCTTTCATTGGTCCTGCATGTGACACACATCTTCGCCAGGGGAATCTCCCTGAATTCCGTTAAGCCTTTGGCAAAAATCAAAGATGCTTGTGCTTGACAATAGCCCCTTCTACTCCAGTTGCGTGAGAAGCACCCCGGTTAAAAACCCAAACTCTCAGAAAATGCCATTGCTTTTTGTTCTAAATAATCACTCATTTTTATTGTAATGTGAAATCTGCCCTTTATTCTCTTCCCCATTAGCAATTTTGAAAAGTCTTGCTGCGCACGGAAAGAAGCTATAATATATCTCTGTGAGGCTTTGCATTTGCTAGGCTTCTAACCACCACGCACATAAATCCATGCAAATACTTCATAGTTACAGCTCAGATTTATGAGCTCAATAGCAGAGCAGATAAGTAAAGCAGATCTCACCTTTGCAGAGGTTTCAAACCATCCAGTAAAGCCATGTTCATTGCAGAATTGGTCCATCTGGGAAGGACTCTGGCCACCATCCCTTTTTTGGTCGCATTTGTTAGCTAAGAGGACAGCAGGAATAGGGCTTCCATTTGGGAGATGAACTTTACTATCCAGGTCATTCTTCCATTTTAAGACTGCCTCAAATGTGGAACCTCTTGAGATGTCAAAGACTACAAAAGCACCAACAGCTTCCTTGTAGTACACTCGGGTCATGTTGCCAAACCGCTCCTGCCCTAGATGTAAATATAAGAGATTAAAAAACTCATAATTCAGGCACAATCTATATTTAGGTATAACCTGTTTGATCCTAAGAATAATACTATGAATAAATATCTTCCATTCCATAGTAGCATAAACTGCTGGGACTAAGGACATCCATAGAACCATGACCCACAAAGCAGAAGTGGCTGATAATCTGGTCTCTGTGCACAATTAACTAGCTTTCTGTTCTGTGCACGCACATTCACCATAAACATGGGTATGGCAGGATTTCAAGCTATAAAGTTCTGTTATTTCCTCCACTTCTGCCTTTGACTTAACAGAAGAGAGGTGTTAAAGGGAAAACAAGTAAACCTAGGAGTCGAGGAAGAAGAGACAGGAATAGAAGACTAAAGCTTGCAGGAAGAAGATAAGCACAGAGGAACATGTTAGTCCAAATGATTAGGACTGGACGAGAGATAAAGCAGCTCAAGTTCTCAACTCATCTCTCTCCACATCTCCTGCCTTCACCCTCTGTTGACTCAATATGCAAGTTTGCTCCCTTCTGAGAAGCAGGCAGTGAAAACCTGCCACTTCAGAACAAAAAGTGGAACAAGGGTTATTAGAAGAAGAATCAATCGCAGAGTTCTTTAAATATCACTGTACTTTTAAATAATTTAACTTATGTTAAACACTTTGGGGAAAATCTACTGCTTCATATATTCTGTAGGACACTTTTCTTCCTGTCTGCTGTCATACTAATCTTTGATATGGGAAGGGCCCTTATCTCCATGTGACAGATGACAAAAAGAACAGCTAAAGAGATACTTGGCCGTGATTATAGTGGCGGTGACTGAAGAAGACAGGACTGGCCTCCTGGTCTTCTGACTCCCACACACTGAAGGGAATATGATGCCAGCCATTCTGAACTGTCTTTTCAATTGCTTGGCTCCTATGCTTAGACTTGTGGGTTGTCAAATTACTGACTAGAGTGTGAAAGAAAAACGACTGGCAATCAATGCCATGAGCAGTTTTAACAGAGACACAACAGCCTACAAAGCCTAAACTATTTGCTGCCAGACCTTTTAGAGAAAAAAGTTACTGATTCCTACTGTCTAGGAAGCTAGGACTATTCTACATCTTCAATTGGATGTGGCATGTAAAAATTCACGTCGATATTCATCAAGGTCTGGGCATGTAAGTTATAATTCAAGTTCAAAAAAACTACAGAATGAAGCTCTGCATCCATATTGGCTAGGTTTATTAAGTTCTCGGAAACTTTATTGCATGATGAAAGCTTGACTGTGCTTTTTAAACATGGTACCAATTAAACACGGCAAAACCTTAAACTATTAGCTAATTATATGCTGTACTTTGAATGGTGAAAATGGTTTTGCAAAGGAAAACAAACTTGATGAAAATTCAGTTATACTAGGGGATGAAAATACTAAGCACCCAAGTTTCAAGCAACCCAGGTGAGAGGCATCTTCTACTGAAATATGCCACCTGGCCAAGAGCACTTTAGGGACCACCTAAGACCCACCCCCCTAGCTCTACACCGACATTCTTGCTTGCTGTGTTATAACTTTAATGTTATACTGATTTTCTATATATTCTGTTTCCTTGAATCCAGACAACAAATTAGAATCAAATGTAAATGATCCAGCCTCAAAAGGTCAAGACCTCACATTCAGGGAAATAGCTTATTTTCTAAAAGTATAGTTAAATATGCTTCCTATTATTAATGAGTTTATGGTCTCTTTTTAAAAAATTCTGAACTACGACTCAGAGCCCATAGCACAGTGTTATGGAGCCAGTCACATACACTGAGGCTAGTGAGTTCAAACCCAGCCTGGGCCTGCTAAACAACAATGACAACTGCAACAAAAAACCCCAGCTGGGTGTTGTGGCGGGTGTCTGTAGTCCCAGCTACTTGGGAGACTGAGGAAAGAGAATCACTTAAGCCCAAGAGTTGAAGGTTGCTTTAAGCCGTGACGCCACAGCACTCTACTGAGGGCAACATAGTGAGAAGCTGTCTCAAAACAAAAAAAAATCTGAACTAATCCATTAGTGTTTCAGAAAGTAAAAACACAAACTTCTAAAGCACATGAAGTTTAATTAGGGAGTAGAAAAAGGTTATGCTTAAAATAATATTTTGAACATAAAGTTAAGAGTTATTCTCCAAAAACCTAATATGTTGTAACCTAGATTTAACTGTATTTTCTAAAGGTTTACAATGCATAGATGCACCAAGCTTTTCTGGTTGTTAAAACTTAACTTCCTATTGCTACCCTAGTAAGAGATGTCCCATATCTTTGTCATGGTTTCACCCTGGGTTTTTTTTAACTGCTCCTTTACTGTTCTCTAACACGAAGAACTCCAGAGGAAAACATTAATCATACAGTAAAGTGTCTTTCAGTTGGCTACACAAGGAACTGTAACAAACTGGTCAACATAGGAACTTGCATTGAGTACCCGTGGCATACGTCTAGTCTATAAAAATGAGGTCAACTTAAGAAGGTGGTTAAAACAGGGAAGTGGTCGACTATGTAGGTTCTGCTGTGTCTATGAAGATCCTATTCTTCTGCACTTGTAAATGCACAGAGGGTTTACACTTTCCTGCCCCTCTACTGAGTAGCCACGAGACTAGTCTTGGCCAATAAAATGTGAACAGAAACCTTGCTTCTAAGCAGAATCACTTAGCTGCTGGTGTCCTTGTCCTGCCACAGCAAAGTTGAACCCTGACTTTGAGATGACGTTTCATGAGATGGTGAACTCTGCTAGCCCAGATCTTCAGATGACTCCAACAAGAAACCACCCTCACACCCATCGCCACCACCCCAACTCCCACACCCCTCTGTGACATCTAGCAAAAGTAAGAAGTAATTATTTTAAGCCACTAAGATTTTTTATGTTGTTTGGCACCCCAACATAACCTAGACTTCCTGACTGGTACAACTCCCAAATGTTTTTTAGCTCTTATTTCCTTTTCTTATTTCTTTTCAAAACTCCAGATCTCATTTCGTCTAAAAAGTTTATTAGGCTCCTTCTATGTAATGTATGAGGCATGGTGCTAGATACTGGTGAAAATAATGAAACAATGAATGTGATTTCCTCTCATAGGAGCTCACAGTCTATTGGAAGAAATGGGCAACGTGACACCACACAGTACCAGGTGTGATCAGAGACATCCTGAGCATATCGTGGGACCAAACAAGGAGATGCCGCTCACTGAGGTAGAGAAGCATAAGCAAACCTTACTAGTCTTCTTTAAGGTATTCTGTCAATACCATTCAAATGCTTATTTGTGGTGAAACTCTACTATCTTCCTAAGTTGTCTTTATTCTTTCATGCCCACACTTCTAACTTTCATGCTAGGATGCAGCACCATAATAGCACGTGTGCAGGGAGGCCGGCCAGAGGCTGTGCTCACCATTATTCATCGACAAGGCTTCATGTCTAACTTCTAGATACCAATTTCCCAACTGTGTTCTGAGTCATCCCCTTTAGAACTATGCATTCTATTACTTTCCCTTTCATAACATCCTACGAGTTAGCTCTTCATAGTTTTAAAAAAGGACTGAGCATCAAACACATGAGAAGGACTTTGACATTCCAATTTTCATTGCATTGAAATTCTATAGAATATTTTATCTTCTTAGACAAAATGCATAAACAAGACGTTGTGATGTTGCCAAACATTTTAAGTTCAGTCCATAAAGTCTTTATTATTCTCAGATTCTACTTTCCACAAAAACATAAATAAAATGCAGGCAATTCTTGCCATACTGAATGTTCTGGGTTGTGTCTCATGACAGAAGAGGACTTGGTAGAGGAAGAAAAGTCTATTATTGTTTTTTTATTTTATTTTATTTTTATTTTTTTAATTAATTAATTAATTAATTTGGATGGTAAATGAATGTATCAATGAACGAACACAGTCCCCTCCGGGGCAAAGTGAATGAATGCATCAATGAATGGACACAGTCCATTCATGGAATTGAGGCCCAGGAAATTCACATGAAACTGACCTAGGTATAGGGAATGGGGGTTCC
>CAUYON010190176.1:0-20318 GCA_963573935.1 Arctocebus calabarensis
TTTTGGTTGCAGCCGTCATTGTTGTTTGGCGGGTCCTGGGGCTGGATTCGAACCCGCCAGCTCAGGTGTACGTGGCTGGCGCCTTAGCCCGTTGAGCCAGAGGCGCCAAGCCGAAAATTTTCAATTGTAACAAAAGTTGAAAGAATTGTATAGCGAACATTTTGGTCTACTTATTATATATTATCCATATACCTATTTACCTATTCATCAAGCCATTTTATTTTTGCTGGGTTTTGAAATAGTTTCAGACAGCAGCATGCTTCACCCCTACACACTTCAGCCTGCCTAACATCCTCTTTTATCTCAGCAACTAGTCTGAGTGACAGTACTTTCCTCAGGTTTATTGAGGCTGCGGAAAAATAGGGATAGAAGAAAATGTCTGTTTCCAGCCCCCCATCTTTACCTTGAAGTTGCCATGTCTATATTTATATATTTTTGCCAGTATGCATAAGCTTTCCAAGATTGGGTACTGTGACTTCTCTATTATATACTAATTATTGTCTTCCTACAAAAAAATCATTGCGTTTTTTTTGTTGTTGTTTTTTGGATGGAACTACTGAAAAATATATATACCTGTCTACTCCCTCCCTTTCTTCGTTTCTCTCCATTTAAATTACAGTTGAATTCAAATAGCAGAATGTGTCTTCTTCATTTATGTCTGAAAGAGTTGTTAGGCAGACATTTTATGTTTTAGGTCTATTGATAAACAACCTTTTCCCTTCCCTTCTTGCTACTGTAGTGGCAGATCAGCAGTGGACAGGCTCCCCCGTCAACTGCCAGCAGCACGCCCTCCACTCCTTCCAGCCCCACCATCACTAGTGCAGCAGGGTATGATGGGAAGGCTTTTGGTTCACCTATGATTGATTTGAACTCACCAGTAGGGGGTTCTTATAATCTTCCCTCTCTTCCAGATGTAAGTATACACAACATTTATACAGAACGGTTTCTTTTGAAAATTATCAGTGAATTTGAATCTGGTAAAAGGCATGGGTTTATTAGATTATAGGTTGGTTGTCTTTACAAGTTACAATATTGTTTTTACAATATATTCTTTCAAAATATGATATAACAGTAATGTAAAAAAACAATCACAAACTTTTAGACATACAATAGAATGTCTTTCAAGGCTATGGAGTAAAAGTATTTGTTAATGAATGATTGTGGTGAGGAATCATGGACGCCAAGCTGGGAAAGAGGGGAAGATGTACTAGAAAGTGGAGTGTCTGGAATGTGTTACATTAGAGTAAGGTCAGAAAAGGAGGCTAGAAATAAAGACTTCAGGAGAGATGAAAAGACGTTTAATAATAGACAATTTCTGCTAGATCATACTGACCTGTGCAAAATTACCGCTGGTTTAATTTATATTTAAGTTAAATAGCATATTCATTCTTCAAAGTCTTTGTCAGTATGACTTTCTTAAAAAAATCTTTTTCAAAGGCAGAAAATATTATGTAAATTATGTAAATCTTCATACCTAAGTTGATTCTTTGCTTTGCCTTGTCTGATCATAGAAGGCTAGATGATCTTACTTTCATTCAGATACACACGACTTAACTTTAAGAAACTTTTAAGAAATAACTTGTATACTTTACTTGGAAGGAATAACTTATAAGATTATGAAAGAACTTATTTCCTTATTTCTTTGTTTTTCAAGTTGTGGTCAACTAGTATTTGCTTGCAAGGAAATCGTAGCAGAGTCATTTCATTTTTTTTATAGTTTTACACTTTAAATGGGCAGAATACATATATTTTTCATGTGCATAGGAAATTTTATGTCTAATTCTCACAGTTTTACTTAGCTCTTAGGATGACTCCACATTATAAATAACTTTCCTTACATTAGTCATTCTAGTACTTTTTGTAACTCTCAATAGAAAAGTATTAGCCAAGTATTATCAAAGAATATTAAAACGTAAATGATCCCTGCACTAACACTTTGCCTCACCATCTCCCCCATCCTCCCCCAAAAGAAAACCCACAAAAAGTAAAATTCTCCTTTTTATTTATTTTATTTTTTTTTTTTGGCTGGGGCTGGGTTTGAACCCGCCACCTCCGGCTTATGGGGCTGGTACCCTACTCCTTTGAGCCACAGGCGCCATCCAAATTCTCCTTTCTTTTTTCTCTGCAGTCCTTGTACTGGTGATTCTTTATCTGAAAGTCTTCCTGACCTGAAATTTCTCATCTGAATCACAGAATAAACTGATTTGAGTGACTGTTTTCTCAATTCCCTCAAGGATATTTCATAAAACAAGTGCTTTTTTAAGTTTGTAGGCAAAAAATTAATTTATTATATACAGTCTATGCCCTAGGCCTATAGGACTTAATTCTTTTATATAATCCTACTTGAAAAAGGCTATAATTATTTTAGAGAATTGAATAGAATTTTAATCACAAAGATTTTTTGGGAAATTTGGGGTATTTCACATTAAAGAATGTTTGCATCTAAAACGTTCAGCCCTTACTCATTAGAAATTCATCCGTTTACCCTGGCAATGAATTAGGAAAGTAGTGTTATTTGTATACCTTTTACATTAAGGCAAGAATCTATAAAGTTTGCTTTTTTCCTAGCAAACAACAGTAATATACTTCATAAGGTTAGTACTCTCAATAGGTGTTATATACTTTATCTGGTGTATACCAAAGCATCATTTCTGTAAGTGTGGTCTAAGGACGTGAGGATTCTTGTGACCCTTTCAGAGGGTTCATGAGGTTCTGTCTCGGTGAGACTAGATTTTCTTTGTATTTTTCAACCAAAATCATACTTACAATAGATTCAATGCAAAAGGAGATGTGTGATGTAAGAATCCATTTAGTGGCACTTTAGGGAGACATTAAAGAGATTTGTAAGTATATAAAATCATGCTGTTCTTCTCACCAAGTTTGTTTGTGTTTGTTTTTTTTTTTTTTTTGAGACAGAGCCTCAAGCTGTCACCCTGGACAGAGTGCTGTGACATCACAACTCACAGCAACCTCCAATTCCTGGGCTCAGGCGAGTTTTCTGCCTCCGCCTCCCAAGTAGCTGGGACCACAGGTGCCCACCACAACGCCCAGCCATTATTTGGTTGCAGCCGTCATTGTTGTTTGGCGGGCCCAGGCTGGATTTGAACCCACCAGCTCAGGTGTACATGGCAGGCGCCTTAGCTCGTTGAGCCACAGGCGCCAAACCTGTTCATTTTCATTTTTAAGACTATGAATAACACACAACATTTCTATATCTTTACTCTCAATTTCTAAAATAGTGTGTCTTCAGTATATTTACTAAGATGGAATATGAAGAAGAGTAGAAACTTATTATTCAATTTGTCTATGGGGAAAATACTCATTAGAACTTCTTAAATGTGGTATTTATGTTTTATTATTTGGTGATACTTGTTATTGAAGTTTTCTTACAAATTTAAAGTGGCTTTCAACTTGCAATGTCAGGGTGCTCTCAAATGATTTATTTTCTTATAAGATTGACTGTTCAAGTACTATTATGCTGGACAATATTGTGAGGAAAGATACTAGTACAGATCATGGCCAGCCAAGACCACCCTCAAACAGAACTGTCCAATCACCAAATTCATCAGTGCCATCTCCAGGCCTTGCAGGTAAATTGGGCTTTTGGTTTTATTGAGTGGTTTTACTCTGTTTATTTTTTTTCTTTCTTTTTTTGGTAATTCCCTCTCTTCCCTCTCCCCTCCTTTTTTTGTTGGATGATTAAGATATCTGAATTTTTTGCACTGTTTGAAATTAGTATAGTTTCAGAGTGGGAAAAAAGATTAAATTTCCTTATTTACCTTTTCAATTTGAATAGAACTTGTACACAGTATAGCATTCCCAGGAGGAAATTAGTGTTATACTCTTTATTATTAATAAGGTAGATTGCCTGCCTAGGATATAAAATGCCTAGAGTCAAATTTTATTAGTGATAATACACAGAGAAATCACTCTTTTGATATTTTGTTTGGTGTTTAGTTGTGTTTAAGAATTTTTATTATACCTACTCATCTCCGTCAAGAGAAACACTTTAATATTATTTCTTGAGACCTTGGCAAAATAAATACCTTAAAGCAAAATAAGGAAAGAGGAGAATTTAAGTGACATGAACATCGTAAGGAAGTCACACAATATAAATAGAGATCCCTATTATAAACATAAACTCATAACAAAATATGGTAGAGGATCTCTTTGTCATATGACTAATTCATGCAAATAAATAAAGAATAAGCTTGGTGTTGCCAAAGGACATGATGACTACTTAATTCCCTAAAGAGGAAGTATACATAGCCAATAAAACAAATGAAATAAAAAACTTCAGTCTTACTAGTAGTCGTAAGAAAAATCAAAATAATCTAATGTATTGAATTAAATAGTGAAGTCACTCACTGAAAATGTGATGAGGTATATATACTCTCATACCTAGATAGTATAACTTGACAAAAAATTCTGGAAACCGTTCTGACTGTGGTCTAAGCTCCTGACAGAGTACCTTGTATGCATTCAAAGGCCTTAGAAATTATATGTGTCTCTGAACCCAGTAATTCCATTTTAATACTCCAATTGTAAGAGAATAATTAAAAACTGGACAGGCCAAACATACTAATTAAAGGATTATTCACAGTAAAAAATTTCAAAGGAATGTAAATATCCAAATATAGGGAAATGATAAAATATTTAGAATGTGCCCAGAATATTATCTAGCTATAGTAGAACCTCCATAGCTGACCACCTCACTCCGTTGACCACCTCCTTTAGTGACCTAATTTTCATAGACTGTACTTATCAGTATAGGAGGCCTAGTTCTTTATGCTGACCACTTCCGTATGTTGTCTAGTTTGTTACAGTCCCTTGGATGGTCAACTTAAAGAGGTTCTACTTTATGTAAAGAATGCCTTTAGAAAAAGATTTTTTTCTTGTAGAGACAGAGTCTCACTTTATCGCCCTTGGTAGAGTGCCATGATGTCACACAGCTCACTGCATCCTCAAACTCCTGGGCTTAAGCAATTCCCTTGCCTCAGCCTCCCAAGTAGCTGGGACTACAAGCGCCCACCACAACGCTCGGCTATTTTTCTGTTTTGCAGTTCGGCCGAGGCTGGGTTTAAACCCGCCACCTTCGGTATATGGGGCCGGCGCCCTAATCGATGAGCCACAGACACCGCCCTAGAAAGAGGTTTTAATGGTATGCTCATGGTATACTATTTAGCGAAAGCAACCATACAATAATATAAAAGCTGTAAATGTATATTTAAAACTGGAAAGACATAAATCAATTTTAACATTATGGATAGAAAAGTTATGGGTAACTTAAATGTTAAATCTTTTTATGGTTTTCAACTATTATAAAATGAAACATGTATTATGAGAAGATAATAGCTATTTTTTTGTCTTGCTCTTCAAAGAAGTTCTCCCAAGTTTAATAAGTGGTGAAATGGATTTCTTTCTCTTTATCAACTATATCCTGTTGTACATCAAACCTTTTAGAGCAGTGGTTCTCAACCTTTCTAACGCCACAGCCCTTTAATACAGTTCCTGTGGGTTGTGACCCACAGGTTGAGAACCATTGCTTTAGAGCTTTTCACTTTGAATTTTTTTTCTGCTTCCCTCTTCTATTTTATTCCTGCTGTTTAGTTTGTATCTTTATCATTTCAAACCAAAATTATTTACAATGGTTTTTCCCTCTCTTTCTTGGCTACTTTTAATCCAGTTTTCCTTCTTTCAATCTTCCCTACCACCAGAATGTAGATTCTTAATCATTGTTTCTTTTTCCTTTTAAAAGATGGGGTCTTGCTGTGTCGCCCCAGTTAGAGTGCAGTGGCATAATCATAGCTCATTGTAGCCTCAAACCCCTGTGCTCAGGCAATTTTTTCAGCTCAACCTCCTGAGCAGCTAGGAATACAGGTGCACACCACCACGCCCAGCTTATTTTTTTGTTCAGATGGGGTCTCACTGTGTTACCCAGGGTGGCTTAAGCTTCTGGGCTCTATGTGAGTCTCCTAAAATGCTAGAAATACAGGCATGAGCTACTGCACCCAGCCATTTTATCAGTTCCTGTCACTCTTTATTATTTTCTGTAGCTTTTCGCTGACACTGGAATCCTCACTGCAATCTTATACTGGTTATTCTAAAACAGAATGATTTGACAGTGTTTGGAGACATTTTTGACTGTCATACCCTAAGCTGGGAAATATAAAGAGATGCTACTGGTATTTAATAACTGGTAGAGGCCAGGAATGCTGCTAAATATTGCATTATAAATCATTTTGACATTCCCCTACAACAAAGAATTCTCTGACTCAAAGGCAATAGGGCTAAGGTTGAAACCCTGCCAGTCTGACAGGCCAATAGAGACAGTAGCAGGAGTTCAGCAACTACTTCTTGTTTCACTGGCTCTCCCTTTCTGTGCAGTCCTGCTAAGTGAGTACATTCATTAGGGCTTCAGGGCACGGTTATTCACTTAACAAATGTGTATGAATTCCTCCCCCTCAGGACCTGTTACCATGACTAGTGTGCACCCCCCAATACGTTCACCCAGTGCCTCCAGCGTTGGAAGCCGAGGAAGGTAATCTGCCTTAATCATACTCTCTAGTACACAAAATCTTTAATTAGATTCCTTTGTCAATACTCAACATGTTTTTATATTCATTATATTACAAACTTACTTTATTTTACATTTTAATTAGAGTTTTAATTATGTATTTTAACAAAGGTTTAAGCATTAAGTTTATCTTTAAAGATAGAAAAATGTTTGCCTCTATATTGAGGATGACAAATTAAGAAGTTTGATATTAGCATACCAAGGAAAAAATAAAGGTGAAGTAGGTATAGCACCCTACATGATGTTGAAACATAAACGCAAGCAAAAGAAACAATCGAATGCTAATTTCATAAGTGTCTGACTTCTAATAGCCAAACATTGATTCTTTATGAGTTTCTCTTAAAGTTCTCAAGAGAAAAACTTGCGATTATTGAAAATCTGTTTTAAATAAATTCTGATTTAAGCAACTGCTTAGCTTCATTATTCTTGAACATTGCCCCAGATAATGTGAGCCCAGTTCTGACTTTCTTAATCACATAGAGAAGCATTCTCTGAAGGGGAAAGGATCGCCTTTACTCACCTGAGAACCTAGTACAGTGGTTCTCAACCTGTGGGTCACAACTCACAGGAACTGCATTAAAAGGCCACGGCATTAGGAAGGTTGAGAACCACTGACCTAGTGGCTATCTATATGAAAGGGTTTTGGCCTACTACTTTCTTTAAATAACTGAATACCAATAAATGATGACCTAATTCACTGTCTTCACACTTTGACAAGAAATTGTTAATGTGAGCCTTCAGTTCCCTTTGCCACTGACTAGAGAGGGAAATGAGAAAACTTACAGATGCTAGTTTTAAGATTCTAATCTGGTTGCCCAATTTTATAGTCTTAGAATATTAAAGTAAGTTTTATTTATTTTAAATTTTATTTAAATATCTTTCTAGATATATAAGTATTTAGTTAGGTTAATATATAAAATATTTTTATCATAAATGAAATTTTTGAATATGGCAGTTGCATTGTTTATTGCTGATATAGCATACTTATCATTGTTGTAAAGATAAAGCATTTTTCCAGAAACTTATTGCTATACTTCGTTATAAGATATTTAGCATAGCATTCTTAGACTTTTTTTTTTTCTTTCTTTCTTTTTTCTTTTTTTTTTCCTCTCTCTCATAGCTCTGGCTCTTCCAGCAAACCAGCAGGAGCTGATTCTACACACAAAGTCCCAGTGGTTATGTTAGAGCCAATCCGAATAAAACAAGAAAACAGTGGGCCACCTGAAAATTATGATTTTCCTGTTGTTATAGTGAAACAAGAATCAGATGAAGAATCTAGGCCTCAAAATGTAATTATTCAATACTTGCAATGCTATTCCTATTTGGGGGTAGGCTGAGAGAAACTTTTAAATAACTCCTGGGAGGTAAGAAGAAGATGTTCTGTTTTAAAAGGGTGGAAGAAAATGTCTAGAAAGCTCTCAGTAAATTAAAATGATAGAAAACAGAAAAATTTAAAAGAATCAGGGGCTTAAATGAAGAGGCTGTGCATTTGAAAAAGAGACAACAGGGTAAAGTACCTGGAAGATGAATTATCAGAGACATAATACAAGAAAACTTCCTGTAATTGAAGTGCATAAACCCTAGATTGAAAGGGCCCACCATTTACCAGAACCATAATGAAAAAGTTTCAGCACATAGCATCAAATTCTAGAACAGCAGGAGAAAAGGTCAGATATCAAGTTCTCAACGTGGGCACTAGAAGCTGGAAGATAGGGAAAAGTGAAAGTGTAAGGAAAAAAATACTCTCTAACCAGAATTCTATGCCCAGGCAAAGTATTAATCATGCATAAAATTAAATATACATTTTCAGACATTCAATGTCTGAAAAAAATTCCTATACAGTCAATTTCATTTGACAATATAAATCATCAGAAACAAAAAAGAGGAAGACATACGATCCCAGAGAAACGAGATCTGACACAGATGAAAGATACAGAGCCAGTCTCAAGTACAGCAGCTGTCTGTAGCAGGAAGACAGAAGGTTCTAGAAGGATATGTCTAAGAGGAGAAAAATGCTTGAACAACATTGAGAAGCATTTTCGAACCCTGATGGAGATTGTAGGAATTACATAAAAATAGGTACCTAGAAAAATAAGCAGATGAAAAATAAAAGCTAATATTGACTCTTAGTAAAAACAAAAAAGTACAAACAAGGAAATGTCGTGATAGTACATTTTGTTTTGCAAGCAACAGTATTTACATAGTCATAATGATGTAAACACACCTACATACAAAGCTAACTAAAAGCTGTCATGCAATTGGGATATAACATGAATATGCATTTAACCAAAAATTGTGACTTTCAGGGCGGCGCCTATGGCTCATCGAGTAGAGCGCCAGCCCCATATACCAAAGGTGGCGGATTCAAACCCAGCCTCGGCCGAACTGCAAAACAGAAAAATAGCTGGGCGTTGTGGCAGGCGCCTGTCGTCCCAGCTACTCCGGAGGCTGAGGCGGGAGAATCGCCTAAGCCCAGGAGTTGGAGGTTGCTGTGAGCCACGGCACTCCATCGAGGGCGATAAAGTGAGACTCTGTCTCTACCAAAAAAAAAAAAAAGTGTGACTTTCAGAATACTTAACAGTACAGACTGATATGATCGGTTGGAGTAGATGCTGGCTGTAAAAGGTTATAGCACCTACCAACTGAAAGTCAGTGGTTGGTAAAGCCTGTGTTAAGAGGATGGGCTAGGGGAGGGCAGCAGAGGCAGCAGCAGCTTTGTGCGTGTTTGTGAGTATAAGGAGGGGGGATGGAGAATCAGGATGCAGAAACCTAATCACCTTATCATGTTCTAGGAATTAAGAGAGATATATAACAATACAGGTATTGCATTGAAATTCTAAGAAATTGCAGTACAGTCATTTTATTGAGAAATATGGAGGTAAATAGCAAAAGAAAAAACTAGATTTGGAAATACTTACCTGTAAGGATTGAGAGCTTTAACTATACTTACTTTTATTACTTTGAAAGTTAAAAAAAAAAAAAGTTCAGGCCGGGCATGAAAAAGTTCAGGTGGCTCATGTCTATAATCCCAGCACTTGGGAGGCCAAGTTCGAGAGCAGCCTGAGCCAGAGTGATACCACCTAGTCTCTAAAAGTAGCCGGGCATTGTGGCAGGCACCTATAGTCCCAGCTACTTGGGAGGCGGGGATTGATGTGAGCTATGATGGCACAGCGTTCTACCAAGGGCAATAAAGCGAGAGTCTTTCTCCAAGAAAAATTAAAAAGTTTAAAGGACATACTGTTTTTGTTGTTTATTGGTAAGTTTTACCAACAGAAAATTTAGATTCATTTTATAAGTGTAATTTTTTGGTTTAGGTTACAGTTTGAATAGCTCCAATAAAGTATGTTTGTTTATGTCATTTGTTTTACTTACACTCTACCTCCCCACTTCCTAATTTCTGTATGCAACAGCAGACTTAAACATTTTCCCCTATATTTTGACCTTTTTAGTAGTGGCCCATGTTGTCTGTCCCAGCTAATAGGAAACAAACTATTCTTTTATGCATGAGATTTCTTAGAAGTAATCAAGCGCCCATGAGAGAGTAGTCTACAATCTAAAATTGTGGTAGTGAAAATTTTAAAATACCAATTTAAAAAAATAAAAGCACACACGTACTGTTCTGTCTTTACTGCAGGCCAACTATTCAAGAAGCATACTTACCTCCCTGCTCTTAAATAGCAGTCAGAACTCTGCTTCTGAGGAGACTGTGCCAAGGTCAGAAGCCCCTGATAGCACAGGCGATCAACCTGGACTTCACCAAGAAAATTCCTCAAATGGAAAGTCTGAATGGCTGGACCCCTCACAGAAGTCACCCCTTCATGTTGGAGAGACCAGGAAAGAAGATGACCCCAATGAGGACTGGTGCGCAGTTTGTCAGAACGGAGGGGAACTCCTGTGCTGTGAGAAGTGCCCCAAAGTGTTCCATCTTTCTTGTCATGTGCCCACACTGACGAATTTTCCAAGGTAAGACAGCAGCACTCTATTTCCCGCTATGTATATTTTTTTTCATTATAAACAATAATGGCAATAAACTCTTGAAGTTCATTGTAACTTGAAAACCTTTATAAAGGCTCGGCACCTGTAGCTCAGCAGCTAAGGGCACCAGCCACATCCTGGTGGCTAATTCAAAAGCCAGCCTGGGCCTGCCAAACAATAATGACAACTACAACTAAAAAAAAAAAAAATAGCTGGGCTACCATAAAGAACACTGGTCCTTATGCATAATAACTACTTCTATGTATTGCATCTTTGTGGTTTTTTGTTGTTGTTGTTGTTTTTGAGACAGAGTCTGACTACGTCACCCTTGGGAGAGTACCATGGCGTCACAGCTCACAGCAACCTCAAACCTTTGGGCTTAAGCAATTCTCTTACCTCAGCCTCCCAAGTAGCTGGGACTACAGGCACCCGCCACAAAGCCCAGCTATTGTTGGCAGTTGTCATTGTTGTTTGGCAGGCCCGGGCTGGGTTCAAACCCGCCAGCCTTGGTATATATGATCGGTGCCCTAAGCCCTGCATCTTATTTGAGAGGCATTGAGCTGTATCATGTATCTCTGTTGGATAATGGTGGTGGTGGCGGTGATTTGTTCTCTCAGTTCTTTGAAGGCTGTTCTTTTTTAATTTTTTCTTTTTCCTCAATCCTTTGGGGGAAAAAATACCAATTATGCCTTTACATCAGCCCTAGATTAATACATGTTTATTTGTCTCAGCTGTTGCCCTATATATGTATTTCATGCCTTCCTAATTCAATTTTAACATTAACCACTTAAGCCCTTGTATTATATTTCTGTTCTTTCCTCTTAGCATGGTGTGTACCTAGTAGATATCTGGCAAGTGCTCAGTGATTAAAATTTATGCCAGATAAATAATTCTGTATCATAGATATCATGGAGGAGGTGGGAAAGGGAAATGGTGATGGGAAAAATGATGCTTTAGGAACTCTGAAAAGTACATTATTCCCCAATAGCGGAGAGTGGATTTGCACTTTCTGTCGAGACTTATCTAAACCAGAAGTTGAATATGATTGTGATGCATCCAGTCACAATTCAGAAAAAAAGAAGACCGAAGGCCTTGCTAAATTAACACCAATAGATAAAAGGGTAAGTCTTTGAGCATTTTCAACCCGGAGTGTTAGTTTCTGGTTTAATGCATTAGTGTAATGTAGGTGTTATCTTTGATCAAAGAAGTTCACATTCAATTTTTATAAGATTTTCTTTTTTAAATATAGGAGTATTTTTCCACAAAAGCTTAGGAATCTTGAACAATTAAGGGTATACTATCATTTTTTTAATTACAGAAAAATCACAGTTCTATACATATATTTTTTAGAAGTTTAAGATACTGTACCTGAACAAGATGAAATATGTATCCTTTATGTACCCAGACTTCTAAATTTACTCTTCCTTGAGTAAATTTCTGTTTTGTTTTATTTCTACCACAGATAAGTTTTTTCCTCAGAATATTTTTACAATTGCTACCAAAGAGCTATGTTTTTCTATTCACCATCTTTAAAATCCATTCCCCTGCCAATAGTACTAGGTTTATATGTACAAATAATGTATTTAACTGTAATTAACATTTAAAGCTACTGAGTCAACACTTTATTTACTAAAGGAACTCTTTTGTTAAATCAGTATGAAAGTTGTCATGCAAGAGTGGTTCCAAATATCACTACAAATACTATGCAGTGGTCACTGGGATAAACCCATAATCAGAACAGAGTTAATGGTGGGATCTTCTGCGTGTAGAGAGGGGCGTTAGGACTGGAAGCACCACAGAAACGGCTCTATCCCTGAAACTCCTAAAAGACCTGTATTCTTCCTTCATTGATTATTAATAATTCACAATATATAAACTAAATTGATGAGTGGAAATTTATTGTTAAATAACTTCAATTGAGTTTCTAGTTGGTACTATATTTATTCATTTAATTACAGGAACTAGGGACCTTTCTCAAATACCCCAAATTGTCAAGCGGTACAGTTCAGTTAATTATTGGGAAGGAGTGTAAAACTCCAAGAGTCAATGTTTTTTTTACATTTTAATTTTTAGTTTTAATTTTTTTTCTCGTACTTTGAGACTTGTGAGATTGTTCTTAAAAATAAGCTGTGACTTCATTGTTTTATTTGCATTTATTTATTTATTTTTGCTTAGAAGTGTGAACGCCTACTTTTATTTCTTTACTGCCACGAAATGAGCCTGGCATTTCAAGACCCCGTTCCTCTAACTGTAAGTAGTAATGTCATTTTGTGCATGTTCACACAGTGGAATGATTTTTCCGAAATTTGCTTATGAGAATCTTATCTCTGTACTGTTCTCAATGGTTGTTTATATCTAATACAAGTCTTAAAGCTTATTAGTACGTACTGAATGTTTTGATCCTAAAGAGATACATTTTAATATAAACAAATTGGCCCAGCACTTGTATTCATTTTTTAGGTGTTGTTCTTCCCTCACGTCTCTTTACCTGGTTGCTGGCAGTTATCTCTATCTCAGGAGGTTTAGGCATGTTTTCTAATTTGTCAGAAAAAGCTTTTCCATTTGATTTAAAGACATCCCTCCTCCCAAATTTTCTGTACTTATTTTGATTTATAGACTCAGATTTCAAGTAATGTAGAATTTAACAATATAAAAATGTTGAAGGATTTGTGTTTTAACCACAGACTTCAAAGGATTCATATTGAAAGTTTGATGTGACTTTAGTGCATAATCTAAGAGTGTTGAAAAGGGCCTACTACCCCAAATATGTTCTCCTTCTATTGTCTCATGTCTGGAGTTCCTTTAAAATTTTAATACATTTGCTCCATAGTTTGATAGATTTAAAAAACAAATGCAAGGTTAGAAAAAGAAAACCAGCTTAATACTGTCAGTTGATAACATTCAACTTATTGAGAGCAGGTTTTGAGAACTTGATGTAGGAAAAGGAAGTAAATACTTCCAGGGAGAAGGGCCTTTTGTAGCCAAAAGCAGCAGTGTAAACAAGTCAAATGAGAGGCTTACAACAGTAGTACAGTCTTAAAAATTTCACCTAGAATTTATTTTTGTGATCTTGGCTTATATTTATATTTGGTATTAATAACCAATAACAGCAGCAAAATAGCCTTCCTTTTCTTAATATATAGTGTATCATCTCATTTACAAAAAGCTGGGAGGTTGGTTATCACAATAGAATATGAAGAAAGTAAGATTAGGTGAAATTAAGTAAATTATCCAGAATCCTAATTGAGCTGGAAATTAAACCCAATTTCCTAGTTCTTCTTTACCACTTGCTATAATGCATGCAGTAAAAACATGTCAGATCCTACTGAAAGTAATATTCTTTTTCTAGTAATTGCTTTATGTTTAATTATGAAGAGAAGAGTGATGGCTTAAGTGGGAATATGTAAAGATAAATTTTTTTATTTAAAATAACTGGTGAAAAAATTATGTGACACAAACCATTTTGCCAATGTGTGGAAGACGTTATTTACTTGTAGTGCTGCTGAGTGGGTTTCCTTATCAATGAAACCCATCAATGGCAAGTAGTACAGAGAAATGCAGGGTCAACAACCAGAATTTTATACAACTTGCAGCATTATTTATTTTATTTTATTTTATTTTTATTTTTATATTAAGACAGAGCCTCAAAATGTTGCCCTGGGTAGTGCCACGGTACCACAGCTCACAGCAACCTCCAACTCCTGGGCTTAAGTGATTCTTTTGCCTCAGCTTCCCAAGTAGCTGGGACTAAGGCACCTGCCACAACGCCCGGCTATGTTTTGGTTGTAGTTGTCATTGTTGGTTGGCAGGCTCCAGGCTGGATTCGAATTCGCCAGCTCTGGTATATATGACTGGCGCCTTAGCCAACTTATAGAATTTTAGGATGTGATAGGATTTAGCTGTCTGTTATAACATCTTGTTTATTTTGAAAGGTGCCTGATTACTACAAAATAATTAAAAACCCAATGGACTTGTCAACTATCAAGAAAAGACTACAAGAAGATTATTCTCTGTACTCAAGACCAGAAGATTTTGTAGCTGATTTTAGATTAATTTTTCACAACTGTGCTGAGTTCAATGAGGTGAGTTTGTGTAGTGGTGGAACGCAATAACAATGTGAAAATAATCTTAATGCTTTATCAACAATCTGGGAGACCATCATGTCAATGATAGAATAAATTTCCAACATTGCAAGTCTGTCAGGAAGACTTTTTCTACATGGAAATGCAAATTATAACTAATAACCTCGACACAATTAGGAAAGTATTTTCATCTAACCTAGAAATACCTTTTTTATTCCCATCCATTTCTTGAAATAGGGCACTTTTACATTTTAGTCTTTTTGATGTTAAATTTTTAAATATTAAGGATATGGTCCACATAGGTCTAATTTAAAAATTGCTCACCTATCAATTCCTTTAAATAGCCTTCAGACTAATAGCCTTTTGTTAATGGTTATGTTCTATATGTTTGTTACTCATTCCAGAGCACTCCATTTCATATAATTTGTTCTAAAAAATAACTATTTCATGATATCTAATGTTTATGGTATCTATTTGATCTATCTTTAGCAATCCGGTCCTACCATTACCAACTTCTTTTAAAACAATCCAGATAAATCAAGGTTTTTTAATTTACTTTTTAGTTGACTTTCTCTGTCTAGTCTTAGAGTATTTATATCAGGGACTATGCATAAACATTTTTCAAAACAGTCTATTAATATTCATAATCTCACAAGTCAAAAGTGAACAAGAGAACTTTATTACTTTTCATTGTCTATAGAGTGTTGATCTTTAATTAATTTTTTTTTTTTAATTCAACAGCCTGATTCAGAAGTAGCCAATGCTGGTATAAAACTTGAAAATTATTTTGAAGAACTTCTAAAGAACCTTTATCCAGAAAAAAGGTTTCCTAAACTAGAATTCAGGAATGAATCAGAAGATAACAGATACAGTGATGATTCAGATGATGACTTTGTGCAGCCCCGGAAGAAACGCCTCAAAAGCATCGAGGAGCGCCAGCTGCTTAAATAGGCAGCACTAGTGGCTTGTGTTGGTTTTTAGATTTTTTTTGGTTTTCAAAAAACATTTCTTGGTAATTTAACATCACTATAAAGAAGAGTTTGCGACCACTCTGATCTGTGTTTTTGATGTTTACTAGACTTTGATTCCCTTAACAACCCATTTCTTTTAACCTCTTATCATTAAGAAAGAGGAAGAATGGAAATGAATAGAAGAAAGAAAATGAAAGAAGGAAGAAAGGATGGTAGAAAAGAAGGAAGGAGGAAGCATGAAAAATGAAAAAAAGACATTCTTCCGGGAGGTGCCTGTGGCTCAGTGGGTAGGGCGCCGGCCCCATATACCGAGGGTGGCGGGTTTGAACCCGGCCCCGGCCAATCTGTAACAAAAAGTAGCCGGACATTGTGGCGGGCACCTGTAGTCCCAGCTAGTCGGGAGGCTGAGGCAAGAGAATCGCCTAAGCCCAGGAGTTGGAGGTTGCTGTGAGCTGTGACGCTACGGTACTCTACCAAGGGTGATAAAGTAAGACTCTGTCTCAAAAAAAAAAAAGACATTCTTCCCATTCCTTGGATTTTAAAGTCACAATCTGTAATGATAGCTACTATAGAAAGGAAGTAGACTTTGTATGAACTCTAAGTTGAAAAATGTGGTTTGAATGTGTGTTAACTCATTTTTAGAAATTAATACCACTACTTATTAATTGTGGCCTGACCACGTGAGTGATAAGTTCGATCCCAGGATGCCGATCAGAGCTACAAAAGGGTAGATTAGCTGCTCTTAAGAAGGCTCCTACTAACATATCATGTACGATGGCAACTGTATTAAAGAAAAATCAGGAAAACGTTTGGTTTTTGTTTTTGTTTTTGTTTTTCTTGTCTGTAGAGGTGTTTGCTATAGCAGGTTTTGAAAGTCATTTTTCACATATCCTTAGATCTAGATTTTCTTCAGCTTCTTCCACTGGTGGAAGTTAAGTGCACATATTTGGTTTTGCTGTGTGTCTATGTGTGGTTTGTCTTTTTTTTTTTTTTTTTTAATGCGCAGGTGATCTTTTTATAAAAAGCCTCATTGTTTGCAGTATGGCTTTTAGTGGAAGTACCCAAAATATAAAATACAGCAGCGTCACCATATTTGTTGTGAGGTTTCTTCACACATAGCCTATTGGGCATTAAATATAAGGTCCCCTGAAAGGGACTAGTTTTTGTGGTTTTCATCTGTCTGTAATTTGGAATGAAAATGTGTTGTGGGATTTGGGAGCAGGCCATTGGGGCGGGATGAGGGGGATATAGTGAAAATTTTATTTTTGCTGAAGCATCTATTTCCTGTTTTTTTGTTGTTGTCGTTGTCTGGAGTCAAAACATAAAGTTCAATCTTTGACCTGACTTATTTTAATTCTGAATTATATTTTAATTTTCCTGTTAGAGGCACAAAATGCCTGTCTTTTGAAGACAAGCATATTCTTAAGGGGCCAGACCCAGCTAATTCAACTGATAGCATTTTATTCCTTGTATTTATTCAGTGTTTTTAGGGTCAGATGTACTGTCAAAAAAAGAAACTAGATTTAGAGGACAATTGCTGTGCTATATACTAATCTTAACATTTGACTAAATACACATGAGGATTTGTAGTTTGCCAAAGTAAAACTTTATTTATAGAACGTTAATTGGAGAAAATTTTTGTCTTTAGGACGATAGAATGAAAATATATTAATAGCTCACTTGGATGAATGCTATTCTTTGGATTATATCACCTTCCATTAATTAAACATAGAAGATTTTGTTTTGTCCACAAGGCTTTATTTACTTCTTAAGTAGAAGACATTCTGTGTCATGCTTGTAATCCTAGAACCCTGGGGGGGCAAGGCAGGTGGGTCATTTGAATTTAGGAGTTCAAGACCAGCAAGAGTGAGATCCCGTCTCTTCTAAAATAGAAAAAATATTCGAGTGTTGTGGGTACCTATAGTCCCAGCTACTAGAGAGACTAAGGTAAGAGGATCACTTGAGCCCAGGAGTTTGAGATTACTGTGACACCATGACACTACCCAGGGTGCCAGAGTGAGACCCTGTCTCAAAAAAAATAAATAAATAAAAAGACATTCAGTGTCTAATTCCCTGGGTTTACAGGTCTTGCTAAAGAAAAAAATATAAGGAGAAAATAACTTACTTGCAATAGCTTCCCATTTTCTATATGGACAGGTCTTATTCATAATGTCAACTATGTATTAGTTGTTAAAACACTTCAAATATGTGTTACATAGTAATATTTGTTGTTGTATTTGAAATATGCCTTTGACATTTATTCTCCTCAGACTATTTGGACAGACTTTGATAACAGTGCAGATACCTTTTAATTGTTTGGATTTTTTCACTCTAGCATTGTATTTTTAGCACAGCAGCTGTGCAGCCTTTGCTAATAAGTTTATTCTTGGTATCTTACAATGCTGTTCTTCTGACAGTTTGTTCTTCCTACTTGTCTCCTTACTTAAAGCAGAACAACACTGATAAATTATTTTGAGAATCATCATAAAGAAGAGTAGGACTCAAGAGAGAAAAAATATAATTTCTGAATGTATCTGAGCCAGAATTTCTACTAATGTACCCCACAGTGTCACTATTCAGTGCCATATTAGTCTTTAAAAACAGTATTTCTGTTTCACCTTAACCATCTTTGGCTGAGTCGAACGCAGTTGAGAACCATCTTGTAATTATACATAATTACTGTATTAAAAGTAACTGTCTTGAGTTTTCTCTCAATGGCCCTTTTGTGATGGTCTTTAGGTTGTGACCTCATTAACAAGTGCCTGTGTGCCCAGACTGACTACACCCCACACTCGCTAAAGAGCCGCCCTCAAAAAACTCAGTGCAATTCCAGAAACCTTGACCTAAACTTTTATACACCATAATTGACTTCTCACCAAAGACTTGGAGATTGCCCTCTGGATTTGGGACCTACAGTCCAGATTTACAGCTGCCAGGTCCCTCCCTTGCTGAATGATCCTACCTTTGGCCAGGGTTTATGAATGAGTAGACCATGTGGAAGCTAGGATTTACTCAGTTCCAACTCATTGATAACCTGACTTTCTGGCAATAAAGAAACAGAAGTACAGTTTATAGCTATGGCAGAAATATAATGGACTGAGATACATACCATACTGAATGCAAAATATATGTTATATCTGGCAATTGAATCATTTTGTCTTTTGAAATAACATGCCCTGCTTATGTTTTCTGAATGGAGGAGTAGGAGAGTGGAAGGTACTAAAAGAAAAGGAAAACATCATCTTACCATGATAGTTTTACTTTCTTTTACAAGGTAAAGAATAGACTTTACATTTTACTTCAGCACAGTAGTAGACATAAGTGACTAATAAATGCTTCCAAAAAGATTAACTTCACAGTCAAAAGGGTGAGTATACAGCTCTTTGCTCCATTTATGAATGTGCATTTCAAAGTCCTAGGCTGTCATAGTACTTAGACTTTCAAGTTTGAGTTCTGTGGAAAGACAGTGAAAGGAACTTTTTTGGAGTCCTGATCCAAATTAATGTGAATCCCACAAGTAAGTGGTGCGTGTGAAGGAAAGGTTTTTAGGTTTAAATTGAAGAGATACGCTCATTTTCATTTTATGTGTATTCATTATGAATGAGAGCAATCTGATCTCATTGGCCATTAAAATTGTGGATGTGACCACAAGTTCAGCCATCTAATTTCTTACTGAAATTGAGCTCTTCCTTGTAGATAAACGTACATATTTGGTAAAGTATTTTATAACTCCATTTAAATAATTGAGCTTTTTACAATTACTGTAAACTGCATCTTGTATGTGAATTTACTGCAATAATTCATAAGCTGGTACTCATGTTCCAGAGTAAGAATAATGCCAGCCACTCAGATCACAGTTTTTTCTTCATGAAGGTTTTACTTATTGTGAAGGGTATCTGAGGCAGTAGTCTTTTGTTTTCAATTTTGGGGGGCAGACTGGTGCTTTGACTTTTTAATAAAAAATTAACTTTGATGAATTTTTACTGTGAATATTTTACCACAAGTATTTAATGGAAAAAAATAACTAAATGTTATTAGAGTATTAACTACTTAATTCTCCCTTCACTGCTACCTTTGTGCGTCCCTGTAGCTGTAACATCAATACATAAATAACTACAATAAGAAAACAACTATTCTAACACATGTATTTTGCCAGCTTTAAAAGATAAACAAAAATTGACAAACAGGAAGGAAAGATATCTTTAATTATTGATTCTTCTCTTATTCTCTTCCCCCTCCGCGCCCCAAAGCAGGAGAACCAAAGACAATAAGAAAAATTCTACTGGGTAGCGCCTGTGGCTCAAAGGCATAGGGTGCCAGCCCCAGACCAAACCCAACCCCGACCAAAAACTGCAAAAAAAAAAAAAAAGCAAATGTTAACCTCTAAATAAAATATAAACTTTAAAAAAAAAAATACTTGTCTACAACCAGTTTGGGAAAGGAGGAGGAAGAGAGAGGATTATTAGAAATTACTTTGAAAGTTTGCCTATGTTAATTCCACCTATAAAGTTTGGAATGTTTAGATTCTCATAAATTATATTAAATCTTACTTTCATGAGGATAAGCTTGTTTCTTAATAATTAGGTCCAACTATGAATCCTAAAACCGTCTTTCTTGAGCTGCTGTCTTGAGCTTCCTGCCTTTGTGCCTGTTGCTGTGGGTGATGCAGAAAGGCGGCCCCCACCAGATGTGCCACCTCTACTTGGACTTCCT